>JAPQLA010000010.1:6874604-6885275 GCA_029822935.1 Naso vlamingii
ATTTATATGTAAAGAAAAGCTCGGGGTTGTAAGTGAACATATTGCCCTGATAAAGTTCCGTTGCTGCCACATAGTGGCGCCATTAGACCATACCAGAGTTGAGATAGGACTGAAATATTCCTCAGAGTGCAAAGCAGTTTTAAGATAAAGGTACCTCATGTTTTTGACGTAGAGATGAGCCACTGTTTGCTGTAACTCTGCAGTTCTCTACACGTGTTCAATGGCGCGCACCTTCCTCATGATATTTTTCTCATTTGAAAGAAGCAAGAGCTGGCAATTGCCATACCAGTTATCACAGCATGATAATACCCTTTAAAGGAACATGGTATAGAAATAAAAACATTTTTGAATCACTCTCAAATAGTTTAATATCACTAGCTGCTCTGGTTATAAATATAAATCCATGCAGTGTAAACCACCACAAACCATTGCACAATGCATGGAATGGTGTCTCTTTGTTTTTTTTGATTGAATAATGTCATAGTTTATTGATTAAACGAGGAACTTCTTTCTTTATTTGTCCCTTCCAGAGAGAACGATGCCAGAGTCAGCTGCAGAGGCACAGCCCAAGAAATGGTACGGACGCTTACTGCTGGCTTGCTTACTGCTTACCAACACAAGGGCGTAAAACTGGGCGCTGGAATTGAAGGACAGTTTCTTTGACCACTTGATCATTTTGACCACACCCTACAGATTAAGTGTAGCAAACATGCCTGCCTACGTAAGCTCTCTGTCCCAGCTGAGTGTTTGGTGTTGGCACATGAGGTCGTCTTGAGTCCCTGTGTAACAGAGGAAATGTAAATTCCATGACAAAAACAAACAAATAAACCCTGGGCCTCATAAACCGTGTCATTGGTGGACAGACACATGGAAAATAACATCATTTGGACCTGTCAGGCCTGGATGGTGTACAGAATAAGTAACACCATGTCCATGTCATCGTGACACCTGTGGTTCTAACGGCAACATAGTACACACAGTCCAAGCGAAAGGGAAGGACAAATATCAACTTAGTTTTACTACAGTGCCTGGAAGAATGATAAAATGTAGTCTTTGAGGAGTGATGAGGAGAGAGGGAAGGAAAAATTTGGGACTGTGGTTTTAGACACAATAAATTACATCTACTGCCTGAAGCGGATCTGAACCTACTTGGAAGCGGGTGGGAAACAACATCTGTAGAAGCCTTCGCTGGCTTTCTGTATTTATGGAAAGAGAAACCTCCTGGTGACCTGGGAACACGCTTACCCAATTAGCAGCCTCGCCGACGGATCAAATGGAAGTGAAAACATTCACTGCCGTGACGGAGACGCATCACAATGCCCCATTCATGCCGCCGAGCCCCATGCTTGTGGGGTGAGGTAGGGTAGGGGGTTTTCTTCAAGGGATGTAGCGGGGAGGTGGGATAGGCGAGAGGGAGTAATGAATGCAACAAGAAACTAACTTACCTCACCGCCTTCTTTGACGTGTCGATGGAGGCCTCATTCATGACTTCATACAGATTCAGAGGTAAACACCGTTCAAAGGTGTTGTTTTTGTAAGGTTACCGACCACCGCTCACCTCCACATCCCCTTCACCTGAGCCCCTACATCCCCTTGGAAGCTCCCACCTCTACATCCCAAAAAACCCTCTGGTCTTATCCTGTGGGACCTGGACTGAGGGGGTCAGGAGGCCTGAGAAAGAGCACTGGAGGAGAGGGTCTTGACAGCTCAGGACTCTCGGGAACCAAGTCTGTGCTGCCGTATGGCCTGCAAAGTGTTGCAGCTCTGGCTCCCTTCCATTCTTTAAGGCTGTCAAAATCAAATCTTTGATCTTTTAATACAGACTGATTTACTCTTATTCCGCTGACCTTCATAGCTACCATGAAATTCCATACCAGTTCCTGTCACATGGTAAAAATAAAACTAAAGAATGGACAGCCTGCACCTGGCAGGTTATTTGTTTTACAAATGTCAGCATAATGTTAAATTCTGTCGTGGTAAGAGTCAAGCAACCCAGGTGTGGTGGTCAAGAGAGGACCTATGACTTGGAGTAGAGTGATTGACCACAAACAGTCTCTAGATGTTGATAAAAGTGCCAGTGTTTCACTAAATACCACCAACCTGTACTCAGATAGGCTGTGTAATCCTTGCACTGCAGTGAAGGCTCAATATAAAGGCTCTTTTATTTCTAAAATTAATTGTTTGTTTATATGGGTGGAGCCAACGATGCTTCAGTAAATGCCTTCTGACGTCCTTGCTTGTGGATGTTTCCATTGAAGCTTGAAAAATGTTACCGAGCGAGGGCTAATGCTGTAAGAAATCTCAACACAAAAAGTTTTTTTAAAAGGTAAAAACATAATGAGAGTTTGTGTATTTCCAATTACATTTGAACTTTCCACAAGACACAGCCAAGACTGATATTCCTTTTTTCTGTTCTCCTCATCTTGCATGGAAACATCTGATAGAAATAAAACTTTTCATGGTGTCAGGTCAGATAGCCATAAATACAGGTTGTCAGCGCTGTGTGACCCTCACATCTAGAGGAGAGGCTGTTCTGAACCGTGGTTTGGAACAAGATATCACATGTTTAAATACTGCACTTCTTTCTGAAGAGTGACTACTGTATAACAACTTCCACTACAGAGTATCGCTTTACCTGTCACCAGCAGTATTTTATCCCTTTGCTGCACAGCAACATAAAAGATGTAGATAAACAGAGCCATATGGATAGTGATCATTTACCTCAGGCAGATACTCTGCTAGTTTAAAACTGAAAGGAAGAAAGAGATATAGTTGGCCTTTTACAGATATAAAGACTGAAGGATTAACGGGCCTTTTAGTTGGCAGAATTTATGATTAATCGCTGTTGCTCAAATCAAACTGTCTTGTATCGTTCTTTGTCAGTTTCAGCAGGTGTGCGTCAGTGTTTGAAGCAGCTGACATTTTTGTTCCTGTTTGAAAATCAAATGTGTTGAATAAAGCCTTACAGTGACTTTTATCAAGGTTGTCAGAGCACACAAAGACACATTGGAAACACTGCCAATATTATGTTAAAGATACAACACCTTTTCTTGCAGGACCTGGTCCTGTATGCAGAGGATGTTCAGTCTGGATCCGGCCACATGTGCACGAAAGTGTTCAGACGCCATCCAGCCACGTCCTGTGCTTCAGATTGACATGGAAGAAACAACCCTTGACACTGGCTTTGAAGCTGCCGTGACAGATCTCACAGGTATAGCGTAAGAGGAAGCGGGGCGTTGTGTTCCTTTCCGCCCCACATCAATTTGCCAACTGGTTGTGAATGGGTGCCATTTTAAAACATGCAAATGTGGGTAGCCTCTGCCTGTATCAGCTGATGCAGGTCAGTGTTGTTTTTGGCTGGGCCTTAAAGGCCCAAGGGGAGAAAGACGTACTGAGAGTTAGAAAAGGTCGCATAAACTCTAGCGGGATTACTTTACCAACACTTTCCATGGCTGAGATCCTGTGAATGGATCCATTGTGGGGTGGGTCTCTGCTCGCGGAAAGCAAACCCTGTCAGGATCCAGTTCATTAGCACCTAGTTTACTGTTTGAAGTTAGTTATTTATCCGGTGTCTAAAGGGAAACCCCGTTCCGACATATGCAAAAGCCTCTGTGTGGGTGTGTGTGTGTGCGTGTGCACACACGCGCCCATGCATAGGCATGTAATGTGTACTTGTACAAAGGTACAGTGCTCGTAGGATCTACAGGGGGTTTCCAGAGCAAATTGCTTAAGAGCAAATAAAACTTTCCATGGCAGAATAAAATGCATGGAGATTGAACACGGAGCACCTTGGTGCACCTCTGAAGATGGGAAACACCTTGAGTATTTGTTGAAAAAATATATGCGTAAAGATTTGATAGAAATTAGTTTTGACAGCCACTGACCTTGACTCCGTAAGCAAATATACCTTTAGAATTATACTTTTATAATCACTTTTTATATTTTATTGTTGTATTCTTAAGGAGGGGGCTTCCTTAAAAATGAACAGTAGATACATGATTTTAACTTTTGAATATAAGATGCCATTGATGTAAGTTAGCACAAACAGTGCCATGAATACTGTTTACTTGTGGAATAACATCGAAGCAGCAGTGGTCTGTCCTCCTCTGAGATATTCTACCCCATTTCAGACTCAAATTTTCCTGTGTGTGTTTTCTTTATTCTTTTGTGATCTGTTTGTTCTTTGGAAGGCGTCCCTGTGCCTCTGGTCAGACAAAAGTGCCGCGTTGAGCAAAACCTCCACTCCACTTTTATGGTCTGTGTGGGCCGTCCTATTTGTACATGCTTAGAGCAAATTAGACCAGCAGCTGCGCATGGCCGTCCCATTCCATGTTGGCTTTTCATGATAAAAATATGCTTCGGTAAACCTCGTAGCTTGGATCCAGAAATACGCATCCCGTTTCTTCTGGCACTGACACCTCTCCCTATTTACAATCAGCACTTCCCTTTTTCCAGCCCGTAGAGAGAAAGACATAAGGAGGCGGAGAGACAGAATAAAAGAGTGGGAGTAAATGAGAGGGGTGGAGAGAGAAAGAGGGGGGGAGAGAGAGAAAGAGAGGGACCACCTATGCAGATGTTTTCCACATGTGGAAGGAAAACAAGCTGCAGCAAGATGAGTGTGAGGAGAGGAAGGATAGCAGGCTGCACCTGTTGTGGGGTGATGATCTGGCCACGGGTGACATCAGTCCTCATAACGTGTCATGCTGCTTGAGTCATTAACCAACTGCAAGTCAGTGAAGGCTCTTTGTACTCACTTCAGAATTATATGTCTCGCTTCAATTTGATTTTTGTGTTGAACCTTTTTCCCAAACCTGTCTTCCCTGCATCTTGAACTAAGATCACCTCTGTGTACCTGGAGGTGTAACATTCTAAACTGAGGGATCCTTGATTTTTTTTTTTTTTTTTTTTTTAAATATTTAAATCAATACCACGCACCTGCCTGATTTCTTGGGACTGTTGGGAAAAGCAGTAGGTAAATATAATTTCTGACAGTGTGACAGGAATAAGGAATAGTACCCGCTCGGAATTGAGTTCTTAGGCTAATCAGCCATGATTACAGCCTTGGAAGCCAAAACACACTCAATGTAAAAGAGGTTGTTTTCATCTGCATGCTGCAGCAGTATGGCTGACTGACAGAGTTACCTATTCTCCTGAGGGCTCTCACTCTCCTTCTGCCTCTATTGGACCGGCCCGCAGCAGGTCTGGTAGCCCCTGGGGACTGTCTTGGGGGACCTGGACAACATTGGCAGCAGGCAGCTTAGCGGTGTCATTTCGCCGTGTTGAGCTATGCTACAAAAGCATCTCTTGTTGTCGCAAGCTGTATGTGGTGCTGCTTTCCCAGCCCTGTGGAAAGGAAAGGACGGCCAATGACCGATGCCAAACAAACCTGCTCCAGCTCACCTGTGCAGTGAATGTGGAACCGAGTGACCCAGATCTGGATGGAAACCATTGCAAATATTTCCCAGCAAGCTCTGTGGAAGAAGCATTTAGTCAGGGCCTCTCAGCAGGGAATTTAACTAACTGTAAATGTCTCTGACTGCCCCCAGTTTGTGTCATCTGTTCTTAAGAAGTAGTAAACAGTCGGTTTACCATCAAACCATCAGTGCATAGCTCAGTGAGGTGCAAGGTGTGGATTGAAGTGCAATAAAACTTGAATGCCTAACAACAATCGTGTGTTTATACCACTACTCGTTGAAAAATTTATTGCACAATAGAGTGAGTAATGAGAATGACAGCGTGATTAGAAGCCGACTTTTTGTTGATGAGCAGTGAATCTGTTTATTGCCTTGTCTGTGCCGTGCAGCTGGCGAGGCACACCTCCTCTGCCCAAACTGCAGCTCAGTTTAGAAGCAAAAGCCATGCTGCAAATATTTGGCTTGGCCACAGAAAATGAATTATATTGGCACAGAAAGCCTAGAAATAAAAAACAGCAACCTTGGGAACAATTATGCAAAGTGAAACGCGGTTAAACCAAGTGCTACTGGTTTTCCTTTCCATCCAAGAGTAAAAAAAGGAAAAGTCCACTTTTGAAAAGTTTATCTCCCTTAATAAATAGGTCGAAGCATTCACCCTGACCATGAAGGTTGTAGCGATTGCTCATTTTTGTAGAGTTGTATAGCCTCTCGGTGTTACACCCAGCCTTTAAAGAGAAACACATCTTTTAGGGAGTTTATTCATGCAAACCCAGAGCTGCGGTGACTTGATGGTCCATTTCAACCACGGATAAAAACCACATAACAAATAACATTTAATAATGTTTCTTCTGTTTCCACAGAAAATATTATGCTCTGACAGCACAATAAATATAATTTTAGATAAACAGCATTTTTCTGCTCCTGCAATAAAATAATTATTGAGTATTTTCTGCATCTGTTTGAGTATCAATTTCTTTTTTCTTTTTTTTTTTACTCCAGTTTATTGTAAAGCTATGAAGAGACTGTTTCATTTTATTATCAGCTTACCTGCTGGCAAACAAGTCTCTCCTAAACAATTAGTGGCCAGTCTGTTATTATGTGATGAACTTAAAAAAATCTAAATATCTTGAATTACCTTAGGAATTATTTAAATGTTATAGTGTTGTAAGAAATTTTAAAAAGTAATAAAAATATGATCACTGTTGACTATCTGGATACTAAAAATAGATCCTAAGTCCTTGTAGGTATATTTTTGGAATATTATTCTGGCCTCGTTGCCCCACTTTTTTCAGACCATTATTGTTGTATTTATCATGAACCCTGTTGTCTGTAAACAACCATTTAAGCCTGCCAAACTAGTGATAATGCTGTCCAACTGGAGACCAAAATTTTTCTGTTGATATTTTTGCAAGGCTATAAGGTTGTTAACATGGTGCAAAATTTTTGCATGAAACTGTACATTTTTGTTGCGGTTCAGATCATAATTTTAGAGGTCAATCATTGGCTGAATTTCTTAAATTTGTGGCTGCTCAGGGCTGAGCAGCAACAGGACATAAATTATTTCTGTAGCTCCTGTGGTATGTCATTACAAGTTACAGCGCCAACTACCTGCCTGGCATGCATACTACAGCGCTTTTAGTTGTTCATGTAAATGTGGATTATTTTTTAAAAATGTTAAAAAAAAAACAAAACACTTTTTTGTTTTTAGTAGGGCTGCTCTCGTCTAAACCTGGCAGAGAAACCTTGCTTACCTATTAGCATTTAACATATCAACCGAGAAAAATCCCAAGGACTGCTAATGCATTGAGCATTTCATTTGGATCACATTATGAACTCTTGAGCTCCCCTCCCCCACTAACCACTAAAAAAATGGTTGTGGGTTTTTATGATGGCCTCATTAGTGGGGCATTGACTGGGTCGTCTCTCATTAGCCATTGAAGCCCCACCTGCAGAACACAGGAAACACAAACTCCATTGCTCTCATTGACACAAACACTTATGGGGCTAGCCAGCTAACTAGCTAACCATCGTCCAAACCTTTAAGCCAGCTTTGTTTGCTCACAGCTGAGGCTCAAAAGAAAGGCAGGACCAGTGCAGAAAAGGGCCAGCTTTGACAATTTTCACACAAAGGGAGCACTGTTGGCTAACAGTGAGCGGCCTGTTTCTGGGAGGTTTGCACTGTTCCTGGGGCCCATTTCATGGAACAGTTAGCAAGGCCAAAGGCAATCCATGGACTGGTGTGATAGTTAAGGCCTTCGGGGCCAAAACCTGGGTCTGGTCCTCTTGCTCTCCCCTCTGTCCCCCACCCAGTTCAGAGCCTTTCACAAAGCCGACTGGGGACGCTGAGTGCTGCAGGTGTCCTCTCATAAAGACCCACATCACATGGGCTGGTGGACTGAATGACTGAGCTGGCATGTTTGGGTTATTTTTTTCCTCCTCACAGGTGTAGGATAAATCAAGACAATAACGAGGTGCCATGATTTTTGTACTTTCTTATTTAACTGTTTGCAAATCATTCAGTACTTCGTCAGTCATTTTAATGCCGTTAATGGTTTACGGTACCATTAAATGTCAGTAAGCTCTGTGTGGATTCAATAAACATTTGGTCGGTTTCAGTAGTCTTGAATGTCAAGAAAGGTTTGGCGACGTATTTAAGTCAAAGCAAAACAGTCCAGGCAATTATTAATGGAGAGATTAGCATAAAAAAATAACCCAGACCTCAGTTTAAACTGTTGGTACTATCCATCACTTGGAGTTGGGTTTAAGCTCGATCATTAATTTCTTTCTACCGCCCATCCACAGTGTCGGTGTTGGGAGCAGATAATTCCTCAAGCTGCAACTGCGATTGCAGCAGTGAATGAACTGTCTTTGCCTTCATTTGATTTAACCTTAATGGGACGGAGAGCCCAGAAATATGGCTTGCGTGGTGAGAAGGGGAAAGAAGAAGAAAGCATGCGAGTGAAGAGGAGAGAGAGATTAATATCCAGGCTTCTCTCCTCCTGACCACAGAGTGGGCATAAAGAGCCCAGTGCCTCATTGATGTCAACCCTAGCTGTGCCTGTCCTGTAGTTTTCAGTTTGGTTTGGACAGAACAGGCGGCCTGGCCTACAGGGGTTGGGAGGACAAGGCCTAGGGTTTCCCACATCACTCAAGGGCCTCTGATAGGCGGTCACACAGGCCGGTAATGACAGGGGGAGAGATTTAGTATTAAAGTCTCCTTTGCTGCCTCCTCTGCTCCTGTCTGACGTCAGGCTGTTAAATACGGGGATGAGAGCATGGCATGGCCTTTGGGGAAGGGATTTAGACCTGTCTTAAGTATACTCATTTGTGTAGAAGAAGCCTGGCCTTCCTTCGGAGTGTTGCTAAGGACATAAGTTGTGCATAGCACGGGTGGAATTTGGGATCACAGTCAATCATTTAAGGGATTTGCATCTGCCATATGTAAGAATTCAGTCAAGGTGAATGGTGATAAGATTGAAGGAGGAGGGAGTTCTAAATACTGACATAGTGACTCATTTTATGTGGTTTGTATTTCACTGGGTGGACTCTGGGTTAGCAATACAATAATCCAGGCCAAGACTACCAGTTACATTTTTCTTTCTGGTCTTTAGTTGTTCGGAAGTTCTGGCTTGCCATCTTTTCGGTTTTTTAACCACTTTCCCACATACAATACTGAGGGTTTTTCCCTGGTTATTTGCAGAGCATTATAACATTTGAGTTTATGACTAATGAACTTGGAAAGCCACCTAGATGGCCTGAGACTGGTTCAAAAATGTCATATACTTTCAAGAAAAAGACTCCATTGTCTTTGCCAGTTTGCAACTGAACTGTACAAACCAATACCAAAAGCAAAGCAGTAACATTAAAGCAGCCGAGTGCTGCACCTGCATCCACAGATCATCACACCATTGTGGCATTTAAAGAAAAGGCCTCAGTCAAACACGCCCCCTGACCTTCTCCAGCTAACATAAACTAATTAGGCTGGCTCTGAAAGGAAAGCCCCGCCACTGGATTAATCAGTGTCCACAGATCTGAACCATACAATTTTGCTCCGGCCAGCTCTCCCCACTAGAACCTCATTATCTCACGTTTTCAAAGGAGCGCCATGGCAAATAGCAGAAGGGGCTAAAGCGACGGAGAAATGGAGGAGGTGGTGGTGCAGGAAGGGGCTTCCCCAGTTCCTCTCTTCTCACATCGGAATCAGAAAGGAAATGTCAAGCGTGAAGCTCAGAGAGTGGTCAGTACTGCTCAGGCCAGCAGGCAGCACAGAGGGGGCCTTTGTCCACCATCACTTAGCGCCAATTACAGCCCGTCAAAATAGTTTTTCTGCTGTGGGGCGACGTGTTAATGGGCCCAGAGTTGGGTGTGAGGAGCGACCTTGTCCACACACACCAACCAGGGGTCAGGGGTTAATAGGGCCCTTTTGATGTGGCGGATGAGATTTCGGCAACCTTTAGCTGGTGAGGGAATGCCAGGACAAAGCCTGTAGAATGTGATACAATTAGGCGGACAGCTAGCCATCCTGAATGAAGTCGCTCCGTTGAAGTAGAATGGCTGCAGCTAGGAGCAGATGGGCAGCCGGACGCTAGCCAAACAGGTGCCATGGAGGATCAAAACCCCTCCCCAGTTTGAAAGAGGACCCAGGTGAGGACACAAACACGCGCCAAATTCAGGGCTTTATTTGGAGTGAGCAGCAATTAAAAATCCTGTTGAACAAATGACTCTGCTGGACACAAAGAAGGCCCCTTTGTACTTGTGAAAAGGTCAGTGACCATCCAGTCTTCTGTTGCATTTCCCATCCCAATCCTGAACCTATGGAGCTGAAGCTTGGCTTTAACAGAGGATTGGGCCAGCAAGCCTGGAGACCGCCCTCAGCCAAACTTGGAAGCTGTCTACTCTCCCATATGAGAAAGTGAACTTAGCACAATTGTCGTCTGACCTATACTGTGTTTTCTGCGTAATCGCTGATTATCTGATGCTAGATGAAAAAATTCTTGGCAAAAATGAATGTTCATACCATAGAATTGTGCTACGTGTGCCTGGTCTGGACATGTGAGCACAAAGCCAGGCCTCCGTTTACACCATAAGTGTGGGAACAGAACCAGTGCCAAACTCCCCATGGGCCCTTCGAAGGCCCACAACAGTCTGCTAGGGAGAGCTGGAGATTTCTGAAAAAATACCCTACACCGCACTGAGCAAATCCAACCACATGCAAGCCTGTGGGAACTAGAGGATGACAACTATCCGCATATAAATA
>JAPQLA010000010.1:6908748-6919575 GCA_029822935.1 Naso vlamingii
GTGACTCAAACTCAAGCTCGCATAGAATTAAAACCAAATTAGCGACTAACTCTTGAACATAATCAAGCATTTTACTGCTGAATAGTCAAACATTTCTTTTGCCGGTGGAGACCAAAACCTCGCTAATAGATAGTGAATTTTTGAAATGTCAGAGTGGCATAAATATAACTCCAAATGAATGCGTATGTTGTTACAACACTATTAAACTTGTGAGTAAGCAACTGTTTGCTTACTGCCGTGTTTTGCTGCCCCTAAGTGGCCAACAAAATAAGTTAATGCAGTTTTAAGCGTGAAATGAAAGAAACGCTTTGTTTACAGCTGAGCAACGCTAGTTTTGTAATGCAGAAAATTACACATCATAACATTTTTGCTGTACTGCTGCCAATGTTTTAGCCCAGTTTCTGGCATTTAATACTGTTTTCTTTTTAAACTAAATTGGTCACCTCTGCGATAGAAAACAGAACAATAGTATTCTTGTTCTTTTCCGTTATTAAAGGCCTCCACCGTTACCAGTAGTGCTGTGCACTGCAGCTGCAGTGAAAAAAAAAAAATCTAAGACGTCTTCATACAAATACGTAGAGCTGTGGTAAAATGCAAACACTGGCTTTCACATGCTTGAAGTTAGTCCGGAACAAACCCATTTCATTGTCACATTTCATTATCATGGTGTCGTGCTGAGTCTGAGCCCAGCCGTACAGCCTGGAGGGAGCAGAACAGCAGGGTTGTCTGACAGGGGGAGAGAGAAGGCTAGTAGGCTATAGGGAGGACCTGATTGTACTCTGGCATCCACAGAATGACATTATAGCTGTGTGGTTTCATGATAATAATAATCTTCAGAGCAGCTGTATAAACATTTAACTGACATCCACTCCCTGGGCATGCAGTATGTATCTTTAACTTCTACTAGGGCCAGTCTGATGCAACTGTTCATATCTCCGCCCATCTCCTCCTCCCCCTTGTCTCCGTCTGCTTTAGATACTCGATCCATGTTAGTATTTGCTGTAAATGTCAATGTAAAATGTACATTCACATCACATTAAGCTTTCAACGTTTGAAAGCAAAGCACGTCATGTTACAAGAGCAAGCCCGGCGATATGATTTACTGGATGGACTCGCGCTGAGCTGCGACAGTTGTCTTGTTTGATTCACTTTGAAAAACTGGGAAGCGGTTTTTCAAAAATTTGGGACTCAACAGAGGCCAATAAATTTAGACAAACCCTTGCTCTGGCCCCTCACAATGTAGCCTATTTCCTGGTAACATTTGTCTTAATTCGTGGCAGTTTGTGTAAATATTTATGTCACTAAACTAACTGTTCTGTATACAGTAAGCCCCCCAATCTTCCCTGGAATGTGATTTAATTGGCGGTTTCCTCTGTTTATCCTGTTTCATACGGTTATGGGCGAGCTTACTGTAATGAATAATCAGGTAGATAAAATGTGGCCTTAAATTAAATGTCCTCCTTAAAGGAAATCAAATGAAGGTTAATACCCGTTTCATGCCCCCTGTCTGTAATTCACATTCTCTCATCACATGCCAGATTACCATTATGTGTCATTTGTAATACAATAAACAGACTCCAGATGGCTTGGATTCTCTTGAATATACACAGAGTAACAGAAGCTTTGGGGAGAGCTGCTGTATTTTACTGTGTAGTCACTTTGCTTCAGACAGCCAGGCCAGCTCTGGAGCTGAATTTTTCTCATTCAGTCTCATAATGTGAGACAAGGAAATGAGGACAACTATTAAAAACGGTTCAGAGATTGGAAGTAAAGGTGTGTTTTGTCAATTACAATAAGACTAGATGACTAAGCTCTAGCAAATGCAACCATATTGAACATTTTTTTCCCCCTTGATGTTAAAATTTGCCAGACCGGCAGTGTAGTGAGCTATATCAAAGCAGTTTCCTTGTTCCTCACACATCTTTGACACTGTGCAGTGGAGCAGGCAATGTAAACAAAAGGCTAGAAATGAGAGTTTCTGATCTACCAATTCATCTTGGCTCTCGCCTTGTCATCGCACGCTGTGCTTTTTATATCCATATCGTGGAGTTTTGCCACAGCGCCACAAACAGACGTGTGCGAAGGCTGGTTCTTTTCCAAAACACACTAAAAACATATGCATGACATATGAGATGTCAGCTGCAGACTTACCTAAACACCTCTGTTATGATGGCTATCTCACATCTGACAGTGATTTATCTGTGATTATTTGGCCTCTCTGCGTTCGGGGCAAGGGACAAGGAAAAGACCACTCTTTCGGTGTATGCAGGGATCATCGAGGAACACTGGGCCTCTTGTCAGTATGTCGAATTTTACCCTAGAATGAAACATTCTGTTTTCCTAACCTGGTTAAGCAATCACATTACCTAAGACTCCATAAAGTGGAACAAACAGTAGCATATAACCCTGACTTCTTTTTATGTGCCTTGAGTGACAGATTGGCTTTCATCAAAGAGGCAACCAAAGAAGTTATATAGTCATTTTGCTATGCTAAGAATACTAAATTGATCCTCATATGTAGAACATCTGGTCAAAAGCAATTTCCACCCAAGTGTTTTAGTATTTCCTCCTAATTAATTTCACATGCACATGACAAGACTGCGCGGCCTCCCAGAACCAAGGCACAAAAGCCAGCTTTGTTTCACTGTTAGAGAAGTCATCTGTGGTTCCTGGTTGAAAATTGATGCTGAAAGCAGCATTTTTTTGGGGGAAAAAAAAAAATCATATCTTGCACCTCAGCGGCACAGGGGGCTGAAGGGTTTACATGTATATTTGTTGACTCGTGGAGCAAGCGGAGCATGTCAGGCAGAGATGCATGAAACAGGCAAAGGCGAAAGAGAGTGTGCACGGGAATTAGTGAGAAGTAAGTGCTAAGCCACCAATTCAAGCCATAATGAAGGGGTGTGTGTTAAAAATGCATAGCATTAGAAGCAGCTCTTGGATCTGTGCGCAAAATTCTCAAAATTGCCTGCCTTGACTCATTGTACCTTCAAGTTACAATTATGTCAAATCAGTGGAAGGAGAAATCCCCGCTGTATTAATTCCAATTGTTCCCCCTGATATGCATCAGCTTAACACGCAGCACTGTCAAATATAAAAGCATTTCTTGCTGATGATCTCAAGTAGATTAAACAACAGGCGTCTCGGCTTGTAAAGGTGATGCTGTGAGACACAACACTTCTTGTTACTACTTGTCCGGATGACAAGTCAAAAGAGCTCCTCGAACATCGGTGTCAACAGATGAAAAGTTGGCTCGATCAGATTAATCATTAAAGTGAGAGATATGAGCATACCGCGGCATTGTTTTTAACACGATCTTGATGCCGCTCAATCTGAGATGTCTGTTTGGATAGGGCGTCTGGGACCACCTGGATGAATCTTACTTTTGTTTGACAAAACCGCACATTTCTCACCTGAAGGGCTCTGCTTTACAACGGGTTTCCCCCCACAGAGAGTCTGCTTTTCATCTCCCCAAGCTCTTCATCTTGAGAGGAGATGTGATGCATGGCTACAGAAGAAATAACTGTCCAAAGGGTAGCCGGCGGAGGTCTTGTCTGTACATAAAGAACAAGAATGGGTGGTATTTACCCACACAGATGCAGAGGTGAGATACAAGCAGGTGTTTACAGCAGTGTTTAAAGTTAAAAGGAGATGGTGTGTTCTGATAAGAGTCTGACTAAGAGAGACACTGTAGGTGTTTCTCCTTACACCCAGTGAATAGCTTTCAACCCTCCTTATCTTTTCATTTCTTCTTTCCATCTGCTATGTGTTTCGATGGTGAAACATGACCTTTAGCGTATTGCCATTCCAAACATTTACCTACTTTGCCTTTTTTACACAACCAATAACAGTAAAACAACCTCTTTTTTTTGCCTTCTGGGAAAGAATCCATCACAGCATCCCTCCAGGTTCATAACTGTGTTTCTGTTTGTGTGATAGAGAGTTCAAGGATTTCTGTTGTTTGGAAAGATTGCAATTACCTGCTCTTTTTTTTTTGAAAAGTTCATCTGCTGCACCCAGCGCTGCACTGGCCGCAGTGAAGAAGCCCTCCATTCTGTTGCAGCTTCAAAGCATTTTTCCCTGGGCGGCAGAGTTACAGGCTCTTTGTGGCATGGCTTATTTGTCAGAGGGTTTGTAGAGTGACTTGTTTCACTCTGTTCACTGAAAAAGGCCCGTGCGTGAGTGCTTGAGCAGTCTAAAGTTACAGCCATGAGCCCCAGTATTACAACCTGATGACTGACAGGAAAAATGGGGTGAGCTCTTTTGCAGGGCTCTAACAAAAACACCAATAAGAAGGAGAGGGAAACAACAGATTAGACTACTGATCTCAATCTGCTCTCCTTTGGTTATTGGGAAATAATAGCTCTGAAAAGGAAGTCATTTAAAAGGGCCTTTAATCAATTCGCCTTTGACGAGCAAGCGGCATGAAAGGCTGGAGTGAGAGGAAAGAGCGTGCTACTATAGCCTGAGCATTTCGATGTGGGGGAAGTACGGGAGAGATGGGCTCTAATTTGTGTTCTTATGGTGTCCAGGCATCTCCAAAGCACTTGATCACCACCACAGCAGGCCTTGATGCCATGTGTGAGTGTAAATGCTTCCAAGGCTCCCTGGTGGTAAAATCACATTGCCAAATTGACCACCAACTCTAAATGAAATGCTACCCTCTTTTTAAAAGGTCCCATTCAAAACCCAGTGGGTTTTTTTTTTTTTTTAAAGGCACATAAGGTAGCAATTTCCCTCAAATATGGCGTAGCCCAATAACTGTTGAAGTAACTGATACCACGTCAGGCCAAATGGAGGAATTTTTTTTTTACAATATATATAAAGCATTAGCTAGATCTAAGATAGCAAAAATGGTAGAAAGGAATGCTATAATTGTATGAAACCTCAGGAGTTGCGCTGTGCTACATTCTTGCCATCACTGTAATTCCTTACCTCTTTTTGTTTTATAGTTACAGCCAGAGCAGAAAGGTCTGTGTACCGAGCGAGTGCTTTGTTCATTCCAAAGCATGCACAAATCTGTTTTAAGTTCAAGAGAGGAGGAACCCTTTAATTTAAACCCTAAAAATGAAGTCATTCATTCCCTGCTAAACTGCACCGTGACCCATAAGGTTAGGCAAACAAGTGTCCCTTGCATTACTGTCAAAAAGACCCAGCCCCTCACTCTGCCGTGATGTAAACTCCCACTATCCTGTTACAGTTGCATGAGGAGAAACTGGAAGCATTGGAAGAAAGGAAGCGAAGAAATGTATTCATGTGTGTGTGTTTTTTTTTTAATTTTGAGGAGAGAGGGAGGGAAAGTCGGTACCTGAGGCTGTTCTCAGGAAGGTGTCCGACAAGGAAAAACGCTGTCTCCTTCCAAAGCAGAAAGCTGAGGAAGGGAGGACAGACCACAATGCGCTGAGCCCAGCAGGCCTGCTCAGATCTATTACCAGCTCCAGCTCCAGCATGGGCTGGAATGTGAGGAATCCTACTGGGCTGGGGTTCTAGTGCAGGGGTCCAAACCTCACATCACTGCTCATACTCATTTTCCCTGTACTTTTAGAATTGTATCTGGAGAGGTGATTGTAATGCAGCACAAGGTATTACTATGGAGTGATAGCACTGGGGGATATTGAGACTTAAGTCATAAAGCATGCGGGAAAACTGCACTGGTACACCCTGAGTTTTTAAAAAGCATTGGATTTCAAAGCAAGAGTTTGAGATCAAATGCATAAAAGGCAGACAAAGAATCAGTTTATTTAAAAAGAATGAATGAACAGCAGCAGCTTTGGCATGAGCAAGAATTATACCTTGGATATCGCTAATGTGACACTAATTGCTTCTTAGTCTGTCAGAGGACAAGAGAGAGAAGAGACAGAAAGACAGAGGATGAGAGAAAAGGGGGAGAGAGAGTACCGGGTGCTGACTGAGGGCAGTAATGACTGCCAATGGAATGCCTACACCCATAATCCTCTCTGTCACCGCTGACAGATCCTCTTGACCTCTGAACTCCTGATGTAAGGAAGGAGAAAAAGGAAGTCACAACTTAATAAAATTAGCCGGTGGTTAGCGCTTGTTTCGGTGGCAGTTGTCTTTGGCTGATGGACTGTTTCCATAGGTAAAACATATTAGTGACAATCTCTCAGTGTTCAAATTTGAGAAGGTGAGGGAGAGTTTAACCTCCTGCTGTTTTGGATATGCCCTTTGGTTTTTGCTCTGTGCATGTGTTCACTGCAACACGTAAGGTCAAAGGGCAAGGATTTTGTAACAATAGCAGTGAGTGTGAATACAGGCATGCACATTTTCTAGCTCTCTGAATCCAAATACTTCAGATGGCCGTTTCTTCTCTGACATGAGCACTGTATGCTTTCCTGTGGTTTTTCCTGGCTAATAACTCACACATTACACAAATATCTGACAGTGAATGTGTGTGCCTGTATGTGTGTGTGTGTGTGTGTGTGTGTGTGTGTTGGAGGCACACCGCTATCTGTATTTCAGCAGGCGGGCTTGGTCTGAAGACACGGGCCAAAGCTGTCAAAAGTTTGTCATCGATTCTCTCTGCCTTGTCATCAGTCTTATCTGATCGCACTGTGTTTCTCGCTCCATGTTCTCCTCCCTCATGGCTAATGCAAACACAGAATCCCTGTGCTCGGGAAATTCAAGGGGAGGGCCTCCTCTGGGTTTCTGTACCGTAGATGTTTTAATATAGATTTTCCTCACGCTCTTGACACCAACTCGTATTCATTTTAGTATAGTAGTAATGCATTTGACACGCAGTATTTGACACTTAAAATTTCCCTTTTTACAGTTTTAATCATTTCAAAATATACTTAATACAAAGAAAAACATTTATGCTGTGAATACATTTCCATCGTACAGTACATTGCATAATAAATACATTTGATGCATCACTTACACATCATTCTTTTGCTGACTGATATCAGTAGGTGAAACTCCCTTCTAACGTTAGACCAGCATTTAGTGGTCACTCTTCGCATTATATGTACCGGACCAACTAAGTGTCTGCACCAAGGTTATTATTGTTAACGAAAACTAATGAAATAACAAAAACAAGACTAGAAAAAAACATTTTTGTCAACTGAAATAAAAATAAAAATGAGGCTTTCCAAAAATAAATAAGTAAATAAAACTGTATTGTAGGTTACTCGTGGTATTTTGGGTGATTATTGAATATATCTTCTATCTATCTACCTTCTCTCTCCCCTCCCTGTGGCGTGCCAGACCACCAGTCGGTCCACGCCCCTCTCCTGGTAACATGAACCGACCTTGCTTGCGTCATGGCAGCGAGGGCTACAGTCGGGAATAAGCTGCAAAGGCTAAAACTTGCGCTAAAACTAATGAAAAATAAACTAAAACTAAGCATTTTCAAGAAATAAAAACTAAACTAAACTACAAAACTTGCTTAAAAAACTAATCAACCAAACTGAAACTGAAAAGTAAAAGTCAAAACGAAATAGAAATTAAAACTACTGAAAAATCCAAAGCTATTATAATCTTGGTCTACACTACTATAGTGGTGAAATGAGTTCTACGACGTCCCTCGTCTCAAAGTCTGTGTGATTTTTGAATGGGTGAAAATGCCTGAAACAAGGTCTATGGCTAAAGATATTTAGATGTTTTGTTCTGTGACATAAAATATGTCAGTATAAGCTCAGTCTTTAAACTTTTAAGGTTTTACACATCTTAACAAGTGGCTTAATGAGACGACAAATATTGTCAGGGACGTTAGACATCGTCACGTGAAAAGGGTTTAAAATATATAATATCTTCGAAAAAGGATCCAAGACAAGAAATGGGCATAGCCATGATCACTTCAGGTCACGCCAAGAGGGGAGAGTTTTGTAGGAAACTAAGCGCACTAAATCAAATCAGACATTTAAGCTATGCAACCATTGTTCATTTATAGCCTAACGATAGCTTTTTGCTCCCGGCGATTTCATTTACGCCACAAAAAGCATGAACGTGGTGTTTATCGGTGAAGATTATCATGCTGAACAAAACATGTAAGCATCATTAACTTGCGTTCGTCACAGAGCTTATTTTTGGCTAATAATCCAACATTCCATTCAAAAATTCCATCAGCTTTTTGTCGAGGGAACCAGTGAGATGCTGACTTTCGGGTTGGCTTGCAAAAATATGTCATCCCTTCACCACTCCATTGTGCAGTAGCATTATCTTCCCAACTCTGTGACTGGAAGTGGGACACAACTTGTTTTGTTCTGTGAACTGCAATCACTGCACAGACCAGTAGGAACTTCAGTCTGGTGGCATGTTACATGAATGGACACTTGCACCCAGTGTGTTTATTTAACGGGACAGTTGTGTCTTTATCGTTCTTTCATGTCAAACTACATATCATGTATGACAAAAGAATGGTACTATTGTGCATGGTCCCATGTGCAAGCGTGTCATCATCATGTTTCTGGCCCTGCTCTCTTCCTCCTTCTGAGTCTGCTGCACCGACAATTC
The DNA here is from genome assembly GCA_029822935.1 of Naso vlamingii. Lineage (NCBI taxonomy): Eukaryota > Metazoa > Chordata > Actinopteri > Acanthuriformes > Acanthuridae > Naso > Naso vlamingii. Next base: position 6,917,221 of record JAPQLA010000010.1, read on the forward strand.
GTTTGACAAACATGCAATCACCGTAGTTACAGACAGCCCCTTTAGTTAGGCCAGAGCGCAGTGTGAATTATGGTTGAGATGGAAACCTTTGAATTATGGGTAAGCTCTGAAGTGCCTCTCGTTCAGGGAAAAGAGAAGAGGAGGAGGGATCTTTGCAGGCTTGTGCCACAGAGGAGTGCTGACTGAGGCCTGGCTCGGCCATCTGCAGCAGAACCAGCACAACAAGAGGCTAACCCAAACACGGACCAGCGGAACCAAAGAAGCCCAGCCTGGGCAGGGTCAGACGGTGCATCTCAGTGAGGGAGGTTGACGGCGCGTAACCTCTCACCAGTCTATCCGCCATTTGCTCAAGCCAGCTCTGCGAACACACGCTTGGAAAACAGCATTGCAGGCATTCCTGCCTAATTGTACATTTGTCCTCTTTCAAAGGGAAGAAGTGTCAGGCCAGATACAAAGAATCTTGGGATAGGGCGATAGGGCCAGCATCCGTCCCTAGCCTCCTGAGGGCTATTTAAAGGTACAGTAGGCTGTATTTTCCGCCGCACAGTGAGGCACCCACCCTTCCGCCTGGCTCCATATTGGAACCAGATGCTGCTGGATGCGAGGCCCCACTAATTTAAGTGGACAGGGCAGATGGAAGCGACTCGCCCTGCATGCATACCACCCCCTGTTGGCTTTCATGTGATGAAAAATCTCTGCAGTATGGCGGGGGAGGTCCTCTCAGTGATACACACAAGCACCATACACGCACACGTTAATACAGCATGAACACATTGACATACACACATGCTCTTGTACTTTCAGTAACTGTTTTACACAACCACAGAGACGCAGAAACATAGCAACACAGCACACTTACACAAATACAAACACGTGCACTCGGGGAGATACGCTGGGGCTGTTGCAGTCAAAGAAAAATGGATTATAGACCATGAAAGCAGTTTCATTTTAAAAATAGTTTTGATGAGACGAGTTGAACTCCTTCCAAATGCCTAAATTGATGGAAACTCAGCTGTGGTGTAAATAAAAGCAAAGAAAAGATAGAATTTAGTAGGAATTAAGTTTGCTGACCTGAAAAAATGTCAGGGTAATCTTTAAAAAAAAAAAAAAAGTGCACACTGAGAGCAAAGTTGAGACAGTCGCAGAAAATATGTGATATTGTTGGCAAGCCTGATACTAGTTGTTTGGCAGCTTTCTCCTTAAAATTTATATTAAATTCCATTCAAAATCCGAAAAGGTCCAGAAAATTTGGTACTAGCCTCAAAAGAAAAACACCACCTACTAACTTACTTATAAAATTTCTCTGTCCTGTTTATATTCTAAACATTAAGCAAGTGCTGAAGTCTCTTTTTTCAGCCGTGTATTATGCTGAATTTGCCCACCGGTTAGAGGCGAAGGACTAAAGCCCTGTCAGCAAACGCTCATCACCTGGTAGGAAGACAGTGATGCGGCGCTAAGCCTGCAACCTTATCCCGCCATAAATTACAAAAGCGCCTAGCAACCGTAAGAACTATTGTATCCTTTCTCAGTGTGTGTGAGTGTGTGCGACCAGGTTTGTGTGTGTGCACGTACACATGTGGTTTGAGTTCATGCATATACGTACGTGTATGTCTGCATAAGGAATAGCCCTCCATAGTGTGTCCTTTGTCTGGTGAGGTGACAGGTAACAGACTCACAGAGGATGGAGGAATTATGGCTGGGAGGCAATTTAAAACGTTGCAAGGCTTTATAGCCAAACCCTAGCTGGTGCTTAATTGCTTTGTGACTTATCTTTATGCTGCGTGAAAAGAAAATGTAGTGCTTATATACAGAAGAATATCCAAAGTCTTTTCGTAGTACAAGATATTGTTGAGAACAAGAATAGTTTATCTATGCAAAAATTAGAATATTCTTATATAAAATGACCAAACTGGGGTTGAAAGTTTGGAGAACTTTGTATAGTTTGTTTTCTCTGCTCTTTACTGTCACACATGATGCAAAGATAACCATGAAAAATGCTTAAGGGACCAGACCAGTCTATTGTGAGTTCTCACTGTTCACAAAGATCGCCTCTATCCTCTACCAATGTTAAAATTCAACCGTGTATACTTTAGTGGATCTCAGACTGCATTTTAAACCCCATTCACTGCCATTCATGTTTGAACAGGGTGTAGAAACACTGTAGGACACGTGAAAGTTGCCAGGTATAGGTTAATCACCCTTCTAAAGAGAATGTCTAAGTATATTTGGTCAACATTGCCGAGAAAGAGAGAGAGGGGAGTCATCGAAACGAAATTTATTATGCCTGGAAAAATAGTTCCTTACAAGTGCTGCCTTCCTAGTTTGAATATTAGCATGAAAAAGGATTTTGACACA
>JAPQLA010000010.1:6937567-6949071 GCA_029822935.1 Naso vlamingii
TGTGTGTGTGTGTGTGTGTATGCTGCATGTGGACAGTGGTATGAACTGCGTCTTTTGTCATTCGATCAAGCCTGTAGAGATTGTGCAGTCATGTGAACAGAACCAAAACGATTCCTCTCGAGTCGCTAACAGATTTCACGGGAACAGTGGGTTGCCATAGCAAAGCCACAATTGCAAATGAGTCTGATGCGACGTCGAGCGAGTCGCTCCTTTAATTTCCGCTCACCTCCCCTTTTTTCTTTCTGTTTTCAATTTCACCATGGGTTCATAAAGGGGCAGATTACAGCACTGGTCTGTAATGGAGCAGGTGGGCCAGGTTCCATAAACTGTGATTGTCCTATTTAGACAGAATGAACTGATTTCAGACTGCTAATGTCTCCACCTCCCTACAGACTCCTCCGCTGTCTGCCAGCTCCCAGCTCAACCCTTTCATGATATCCCACACTGCAAGTCACATACAGTAGGGTCGCGCCCAAGATGAGGGCCATTAGCTCTGTCTCCCAGCGCTGTGTTAGGGACATCATTAGAAGGCCTCGTGAAGACACTTTGAAGATTTTCTTGCTCTGTGCAACAAACGCGGTTTCCATCTCTCTGATCTCACAGCCATGGCTGATTGAGGAGGACAATATGCTACTGTTCGGCTAAACCACTGCCACTGCGGACACAAAGCAAAGGCTCTCTCTTTTTATAGAAGCATCCAATAATATCTGGCGTTGCCATGTATGCCTCAGGGTCAAACTATGTGAGTGTGTGTGAGGCTTGGAGCCGTCTGTATGTGGGAACTGTGGGAAAGCATTTGTCTGTTACAAGAGGGGGGAAGTGGAAACATCAGCTTTGAAACAACCTGCAGTCCATGATTGCCGTCATCTCAAATACACAAACACACTCAAACGCCAGGCTCCTTGGTCATTTGTGGTGATGCCAGTTCATGGTGGGGAAAGTACCCTAGAAGGAAAGGATTGTCTGCATGCTTACAACAGAAACAGCACTTTTAATGTCATTTCAGATGCTGGTATGCATGTGGTATTACAAAGCCTCAGCTTTGATCCTGAGAAATGCATTAATTGGTTTATTCCGAGCATATTCCGCCATACACACAATGTAAAAACACAGACTGAGATACACAAATGTAGGCAGACACACATATTAAGTCCAGATGTCTTTTTCTTTGCTTTGCTCCAGGATTCAACTACTGTGACCCCGGTGACTCTAACAGTCGACCCCAAAGGCTACTTCCTTTATTGGACCGACCAGAACAAGGTGAGACGCTGCACAACAACTCAACTCTTTTGGACCCACAGAGCCACTTGAAATTCTTTTTGCACACCTGACATTTGACGCTCTTTGGAAGCATTTAAATTGAAGATGAAATTCAAGCTAAGGAGCCCAGATTTAAAGCTTATCAAGCAGCAAGACACCACATGAAGGGTTATACTCCTTTGAGCCCAGATTCATTCAAAGTTATCTCGTTAGCAGTAATCCCTCTCAGTTTTGATATTTTATACATCAAGTTAGAACATCACTGTGAGGTTCATGGAAAAAGGTGTTCCACCTGGACCGTATGCTTATATATGCGAGTTTGTCCAAAAGCCCTGAATCTTTTAGGGTTTTAAAATAACTTGGTTATGGAAATCAATGTTTAGGAATGAGGGGAAATAACTTTGTGCAACTGCCCCTCAGTCTCTCTGACTGGACTGTCAAATCAGTTGTGCAAAAGTTCTATCACTGGTGAAATATCGCCATCTATATTTTCGCCCTGTCTCGTCATTTAAAGATTGTTGTCCTTTTGTGTTTCATTCATTCATGCGCCTTAGGTGAGCAAGTTTGCTAGCTAGCTGGCCAAATACCTTATGGAAAACAGATATGAAGTTTTCCACATGAATTTAAACCTCAGCTGCCGTCTATAGAGAGTATTTCTAAAGCATCAGCTTCAGGCAGTGAACTGTGGACACGATATGGAGAGAGAAAGTATGAAAAGAGTTGAGAGAAAAGGAAATAAGATGTAAAACTTGTGGAGAATGTGGATGAAGAGGAAGAAGGACAAGAAATGAAAATGTGTTGAGAGAATAAAGGAGTGACAATTAGAGGAAGAAAGGAGAGCAGAGGTGCAGGAGCTGATGGAAGAGAGTAACAAATGCATTTCATCTTGTTTTGCATCTTAAGTTCCTGTAAGTGGAGCTGAGAGAGGGAGATAATTTAAGAAGAGACGAGACAGAAAGGAGAAGAGAGTGACCTGGAGTAGATCACATAAAGTATCGTAACATAATAATATATGCCCATGTTGATTATCCTACAATGCAGCTCCCTTGAGAAATCTAATATACTTTGAGTAAATGCTCTGCAGTTCTCCTAATTTTCAATTCAGACTATTGAAGACCACATTTACTTGGCATTGATGGGAAACCTTGATTTGCAATTAGAGCAGCCCATATAATGGCATGGACTCAAATGTAGCAGATTTGTCAGCTAAACCTTTATTCTGGGAACTCTACTCCAGCACAGTATAACAAAAATAGATAAGTAATACTATCAACACCAAATTTCTGTCCTGACTTTGCTCTGTAACCTACAAAAGTAAATGCAGACACTTTTGCCTCTTTTTAGGCGGCAGGGGTCAAAATAAGGGTTTTTTGTTGTGGGTACAGAATAATAAAGACAGTTGGAGATAAAGTAGATGCAAAGTGGAAAAAAGGCTCTACATGAGCATCATGTTGTTCCCAAATGATTTACTCATTTTTAGACATTCAATTACGTTAAATAGCTTGAAAAATTGTTCATGTAGCTGCTGTAAATGGGAAAGAAAGTTTGGGCTCCAATCCAAATGTTTACAACCTCTGGCTCCGCCTCTGGCCAGGCCGAATTTTTTAGCAGCTCTACCTGTGTATTATTCCCAGAGCCCTCTGTGTCTGGAATGCCTCATGTGCCCAAGCTGTAGTAATCACTGAGGTGAATGAGGAAGGTTGTGTTGTCTCCACTATGCCATTGTCAAGCTGAATACTCTCAGTGAGAGGGGAAGTAGGAAGAGCCCACACTAAGCTTATGTGCCAGCACCTTTTGGGTCCGCCACCTTTGTCGCACCCTGATGAAGCAATTTCCCCAAAGTACTTTCTCTTTTGTTGCTGTCTGTAGAGGAGGTAAAAACTGCAGAACCCTCTTGTTTTGTTTGGCATGAATCAGCAGCAGAAGATAGAGAATTGACAGAGTAGACAGAGTGCATCTGCAGGCACAATTGGAGCAATTAGAACCCGTCTTCCTGTTTACAAACCTTTTCAGTTTAATAATGCCTCACAGTGTGGGCTAGCTGTTTGAGAATTGGTTTTTGTAATATTTGAAGTGTGTTGCTATAGAATGTTGCCTTGCCTCAGGCTTGAAATGACAAATACATACAGCACGCAAGTATCATTTGTCTATATATCTAACAGAAAGTAGATTGAAGCTCTTTTGTGCTGGCATGTCAGGCCTCTAGGTCTAATAATTTATCGCAGTACATCAAGGATTGATGCACTGTGATAGTTTGCACAATGGCAAACTTGAAGCATCAGATGATAACTGTACAAACAGATTTAAAGGTCCGAATCAGTGTTACTGCATGTCATTGTGCTTGTCAACATCGGCCACCTAGGTTACATAAACCCCACACATTTTTCCCAAAATAGCTTTATCTATGAGATATCATGTTTGTTTACATTTTTCCGTGTTCAAAAAAACATCACAGAAAGTGCCCGAAAATGTGTGACAACATTAGTTTGTTTGCTAATTTGACTACCTGCAACATTGTTTTAATGTAGGGAAGGAGTGCGTCTACAGCTGAGTTTCTGACATGATAGCATTTCAACTGGGTTTTGTTTTAGAAGTTGATGTAAACAGAGGCCCTTAATCATAATCTAGTTTTAAAGGACCATACCAGTGTCACTACGTGTTATTGTCCTTTGTCGACATCGGCCACTTTTGTTGCGTAAACCCTGAAGGATGAGCTCAAAATTGACTAAAAGGCTATTGCACACCTTCAGGAATTTAAGGACAGGTGCGTCAGGTAAAAAGTACAAAAAGATTAGAGGAGAAGGATCCCGCACACTATCCGATACTTGCAAAAAAGTTAATTGAATGCACAACATTTCAGTCCTATGGACCTTCACCAGCGTTGGTTGAATAAAATGTTGGTTTACCTGATGAAGGTCCATAGGACCGAAACGTTGTACATTCAATAAACTTTTTTGCAAGTATCGGATAGTGTGTGGGATCCCTCACCTCCCCCATTTTCCCCAAAATAGTGTTATCTTTTATTGTCCATATTGAATAAATGTTACGGAAAGTAGCTGAAAATGTGTGACAACGTAAGTTAAAAGGAATGTCAGTGTCAAAATCCTTCATGCTAATTTTCGAGACAGGAAGGCAGCGCTGACAAGGAACTGTTTTCCAAGGCGTAATAACTTTCCTCGGCTTCTCTCTCTCTCTCTCATTTAATGTTTTTTAACCAAATAAACTTAGACGTTCTCTTTAGAAGGTTGAATTACAGATACATAGCAACTTTCACGGGTCCTTTAGTGTTTCCATACTTTGTTTCAACAGGAATGACAGTGTATGGGGTTTAAAAATGCAGTCTGAGAGCTGTTAAAGCGTACAAATGGTCGAGTTTTAACAACAACATTTGTAGAAGACACAGGCAATTTCTGCTAATGGTGAGAAGTTGAAAATAGATTGGTACGGTCCTTTAAAGAAGCATCAGAAAGTCTCTGAAAATTGGACATTTTTTGAACTGGAGAGACAGACTGAGCAGGATCAAAAAACATGTTTATATTTGACATTTTCCAACATTGTGATGCTTTTCGGGACATATCATAACTTGTTTTGCTGTTCCTGACACATTCCAGTTTGGCATGTTTGACCCACACTGACTCATCTTCCATTCATATTCTTTGTAGCACACGAGGTGGTCATGTTCTGACAGTAAAAGAGCGGTGCTGGAAAAGAGACAGAAATCTGAACTGCTGCACCTGCAGTGATTAACTTGACACCTGTGAGAATATTCCACGGCGCATTGTGTTTATTTTCTCTTCCCCAGTTTTGGCAAAGGCTTTCATAATAACTAGGAACAAGGTTGTGAAATTTAAGATACTAGATGTTATCAGACTCACTAACCTTGTTAACCATGTGACTTCCTCTCTATTTAACCTTGAAAGTATGCACATACTTTGCAGAGGCTGTTCTGGTTTGGCCAAGTTGTTGTTTGCTCTGTTCTTCTGGACTTACAGCTGCAGTATGAGCCTGCCTATCTGGCGCCTCTGCTCTTTAAAATCCAATCCAACTCCAAACAGCTCGACGAGCATAATGTGTTCCTGTTCTATTTGTGTGTATAACTGTATCAGCAAAGGCAGTCAGAGGTAGACTAATTAATAGCTCTCATTGATTTTATGTTTGCCTGGATGAGGGTATTTTACTGCAGTTGTAGCCCGAGCATAGACAGGATTGCTGATCGAAGCTTTACCACTGTACACACAACTCAATACACAAACATGCACCCGTGTGTTATTTATAAATGTCCCTCTGCTCCTGTTTGGTAACCGAGAGAGGATCCAAAATGTTGGGAACCTGCTGTAAATGAATTCACTATTTATGGGAAAAGAGGGGATGATTTTAGGCCGCATGTTCAGTTCTGCTGAACAATCAATGAGGAAAGACTTCCCTTTCAGGAGAGAGACAGACAGAACACTTCTAATGCGTGGCTGGCTTGTGTGTGTGTGTGCGTGTGTGTGAGTGTGTGTGGAAAGGTGTGTGTCTGTCGGCGGCGATTACAAGCACAGAGTGTGATTCTCCACTAACAGAATAGAGAGAGGCACTTTGGCATCAATTCATCATTATTTCCTGTGTCTTTGTCATAAGACGAGGATTTTGAATGATGAGGCTTTTGTGCGTGTGTGTGTTTATGCGTGTGGGTGTCTGTTCTGTCTCTCAGCATTGAGAGCAGTGCATCCGCACACATAATAACTCAAATTGATGCCAAGCACAGCCCGGACAAAACTCTATTAGGGCATAAAGGAAGGTACCCGCTATATTCCCTGGTGCCACTGTCAACACAGACGTGTGGTTGTATGTGTTTATAAAGAGGACTTGAGTCATGTTTTTACTCATTCATGAAGGTATTTTACTGCACATCTGTTCGCCAGACCAATTTAAACAAGCCGCGATGCTGTGTCCAGTTGTGTTCCCTGTGAGTGTTTGTTAGAGACTCAGCCTGATGGCCTGCAGAGTAAAAGCATTCCTCAGATTCTTCAGAAGCACAGCAGAACTGTAGCTGCTCAGTGTGCCCACTGCGCTCACTTTGAAAACACATTGTCCCTGAGGGATACACTTTTTACTATTTACTATATTTTCAGTGTTCAGTTCAGGCCTTGAACCAGTTTTTCCTCCTTTATAAGGGACAAAAAGCTTTTTTTTCAGTGATCATGTTTTTGATAAAATTATCTGTTTACTCCTGCTGAAGATACCATTTTAAGGCTAACAGTAGCGTCAGAGGTGTGGACTCCAGTCATGTGACTACACCTGTAGTTAGATGGGAGTCATCAGTCAGACTTTTGACTTCGGTGACTTGTGACTTTACTTGAACTTTAGCCTTTTGACTTCGAATGACTTGATATCCTCACCAAGATTTACAGTGATGCTGCATGCAAACACATCAATGCTTTTCCTGAGCAAATGCTCTTTGAATCATACTGAGAGTGGCTGTTCACGTTGCTCAAAGTCCACCTGAAATTAAAAATGCCTTTTAAATCCTTGCTGATCAGATCCCTGGTCATAATGTTCACTTATTTAACTGTAGTATTTAAAGTAGAAGTTGGTAACTTTTGCTAACGAGCTGACAAGCTAAAAAATAAATTGATGTCATTAATCCAGTTTATCATTAAATATTAAGCAACTTATCCATGATAATATAAATAAAAACAAAAAATAATTTATGAGAGCACAAAGTTGATAATAGATTTAACCTCTTACTTTTGCTGTCAAAGTGCACCAAATCCAAGCATTTAATTTTAAAATGTAATAAATTTTCGTTTGTAAGAGCATGCCCATTGGAAATATGTATTTTACTGGGAGTAAATGTTGTATTTTTTCCTTATTTCCTTCTCCAGTGCCCCAGAATGCTTCGTTTATATGCCAAATTTACAAAAAAAATACCAGAACAAAAATTTGGCATCATGCGCACAACTAAAACATTTGTCATCTTTTTCACCTCGCGTGAGTTTTGCAGGCCTGATAATTTAGACTGTGGCCAATTTGAATGATAGCTAGCCACTAGTCGACTATGAATGCATATCCTGTCTGGCTTCACCCTTTGGTATAGGCACAAAGTAGCAATGGCTGCCAAACTCGACTCTTCACAGCAATACTCCACAAAGCAGTGGGTGATGTCACAGTGGCTTTATCGACGATTAATTACACAGTGTATGCTTATAACGTGCAAAGCAGCGACTTTGTATGCAGTTTGTATCACTGAAACAGAGAGGAAATGTGATGGAAGGAAAGCGCTGTTAATCCCAGGCTTTGTCTTAAACATCTGGTCGTGATTACTTCTGTCAGAGTCTGATCCAGAAGTGGATTTCAGCCTTGTCTTAAGATCAGAATGGTAAAGTCTAGCTTTGAACGCGGCGAAAGCTCACCTTCAGGTCTGTTTAGGTGTGATGGTATTTATCTTTTCTTTCTTGCCGGCCTCTCAGTTAATGATTTAAGACTCAAGGATTCCTCTCGTTTCATCTCGATGCCTTTGTTATAATCACAGTTAAGTCGTGCTGACAGTACAGCCTCAAGTTCAAAAAAGACAGTACTCTGTGGAGAACTTCTCATAACTTTAATAAGATGGTTTTATTGATTTTTGATTGAGTCTGTCAGGAAAAATTGTGGTGACTTAACAATGGCAGCAGTTCAGGAGATGAGCTAAGACACCATGGATCCAGAGATAAGCTTAATTTGATTTCTTTGCCTCCCTCCCGTCACTGATGGATACTTGCCAAAACAGGAGTTTGAACAATGCTACTCTTGTAGAGGTAAGTTAATACGGTCTGATATGGTTGAAAGGTATCACACAATCTCTCCTTTTTCCTTTGTGGATAGAAACAGGTGCCGACTGTTTGGATCTTCCTGTGAAGTGAGTTCTGTCACTGTTTCTGCACACTGCTGTGTTTTTAAACAGGGCACTGCAATCTGCGCTTCTGTAGTCATAACTCTTCCATGTTTCTGTGTGTTTGGTTCAGAGTCCATTTGGCGCGCTTTTCATGTTTCTGCACGCTCTCTCTTTCACTGTGACAGTCCCGCTGTTTTGAATACACTTAAACACACACACACACTCCCACACACGCAATGTACAAACACTTTCACAGATGGAGAAAGAAGGATCTGACAACAACAACGGTGATGAGGATGGAGCTGACAGTCATAAGGGCTTTGATCATGATTATGGTGACCATGACAACATCACTAAGAAAAAAGATCAGTAGTAAAAGAGAACACTTTGTAAATGAATAGCACACAGTGATCTCATGTAAACATTTTCCATTGTAAACTAGATATACATAAACATCGGGGTCCTGAATATTGGCGGGAAGTCAGTACATTTCCCAGCAAAAGTTTGTCATGTTTCCATTAGCTGTTAAATAACAACTCTGTTAGTTTAGAAAACACTGAGGAACATCAAGGCGGTGCCTTTCCTTGTTAGAGGGAAAGAACACAACATTCAAGTACAGGGAACTTAAAGCTGCAGTTGGTAACTTTTGCTAATGAGCTAACAAGCTAACGTTAGTTGTAGCTTGACATTCGTTGGGAAGCAACTCCACTGCAGCATCCCCTCCCTATTTTTTCTTCGGCTTACGATTTATTTCGTTTGTTGTCGCTCTCTTCCTGTTTGAACCGAGAGGAAATGGTTGCACAGGAAGTTGCAGCGGAGTAAACTGGTCCGTCTCAGCTCGAGCTTGAGCCGACTGATGGTGTCGCTTGCAGGCACTCTGTTGTTGGCAGAGGCAAGTTGGAGCGGAAGGCACGAACAGCTAATCAGCTCGCACAATGTCCCCTGTTGCTAAGAGGCCTCAGTGTAGACTGGCCAATCAGGACAGAGGGTACAGAGAGCATCACTGATTGGGTAAATAGAACGGGAATGACAGGATTTTTACCAATCCTGAATACAGAGGCATGAGAAAACACAGAGATCTCACGACACCCTCAGATTTACTAACATTTACTAACAGCTGTGTATGGGTATTATGACATTTTTTCTAAATAGAACGCAAAAAGTTATTGATATTTATCCCAAAGTTACCAACTGCAGCTTTAACTTGCCTTCAATTTAGCAAGTGGGCAACTGCTTCTATTAGCTAGGCTAGCTTGTGTGTTAGCAATAGCTTGCGCCACAGTTGTGTGCTCCTTTCACTTACAAAATAATGAGTATTTAGAATCTTGTGACCTGCATCGTTGTTAGCTTCATGCCTCAGCTCATCTTGGAGACGCTTTTCAGAGATTATGTTTTCTTCTGCTGTTGTTCAGTTCCCTGTAGGAACGTCACCAGTTGGTTTAGCACCAATTGGCTTTGGACATCTAATTATAGATTCCTTAACTGGGTCAGATATGTTTCCAAGAGGCATGTGTTGATGAGAAATGTGTTTGAATGACGCATAGTTACCTGGTTACTAGTTACATGTAGCCCGGAAATAATGCATTTAATTTCTCTGAAATGGGGAAATAGAAAGCTTTTGTTTAACTGTGCCTGGGACAGAGTTACACAACTTTTATTTTTAGAGTATAATTGTTTGTCTTCTAATCAGAAACCACTTACAGGGAAGAAGTAACCAAAGTGATCATCACCAGTATGCCTCCCTGTTATTTGATACAATCTAATGTTGTAATCATGGTAGTCACCATTTCCATCTAACCGGTTGACTACTTTACATATGCCAGTTTCAGTGCCACGGTAACTGGAGGTACAGGCATCCAGACAGAGCTCATTTGACCACATTTACATACGTGTTTATGTCATGCTTTGAGTCACAAACTTGCGTGCATCCACACACCTAACTCAACACACACATCCACCCGCACACAGTCACACGTGGAGGCACACGCACAAACACACGCTGACATTCCTGTAATGTCTAACCAGTAACAGGTGCCTGTTTCGTTGGTTAAAAATAATTTTGCTCCTGCTGGTTGAGCCTGCTTTTAAAGGGGAGGAGCTATTGAACACTGAGAGGTGGACTGACTCAGTCAAAGTAAAAGGCCTTTTGGTTTAGTTGCCATGGTTGCCATGCGACAGCACACACCTTGGAAATTTCTCTTTCAGTCCTCGCTTATATTCTGGAGAATGTTGCCGCTTTGAAACTGATATCATTGTTTCCCAATGTGTGTGTGTGTGTGTGTGTCTGATTTGTGTGTGTTCTCCTGTAGAAGCTGTGGTTCTAACAAAAGGTTAAATGCTTTCTCTCAGGAGATTTATGTTTTAGCAGCGTGCCAGTTTCGGGACATTCACTAGACAAGCACTTAACATATGGCATTGAATGATGTTCAGAGGTGAAAGACAGTTCACCCCGGGCCAAAACCAGACGCACACAGTTGGCAGCTGGTGCGTGTGGGACATTTCTGAATGAGCCTCCAATTGGCCTGATCCAGAGCATGAGTAAGGCTGTTTTGGGTTCAGGATAAACCTAATATACACTTGATGCGCAACCACACACACCCTCATCACTCCATTCTGTCATAGAGGAGTTCACACATCTGTTTCTCCCAACACAGCAATTTTCTGTGATTGCAGGGCTGCTGCTCCTCCACCTCCGTCAGCACTATATGGTGGTGAGACGAGACATAAATCTGCAGCCAATCTACTGAAAGTGAATTGTGACCTCTGCCAAGTTATAGCCTGGCACACAGAGGCCCTATTTCATCTGTACCAGGAGTGGGAGAAGCAGAGACAGAGAGAAATAAAAAAAACAAACAGCTTAGTAGTAGAAGAAGAAAAGAATGAGGATGAGGATGTGGATGACGAACATAATAAAGAGAATTACTCATGTCCTCTCTGTTTTCTGTGGTACTTCATCTGTTCATTTACATATTGAGTTATTTTTAGCCCACATTAGCATTTTGGTGACATAATTTAGACTGACATTTAATTTTGATTGGCTTTTAGGAGATTGGATCTTTGCTATTGTAAGATTCCCTGAACATTGTTAAGAAGAGCCAATCCTGAAGCCAACCCACCTAACATGAGTGACTTCTCAAACCCACAGAATGACAGAATATGCTATTTTTTCTGATTTCAGTACAATGACATTATTAGAGTAGATGATACTTGTGTTTCATTCTATTAATATTAAGTCTTGATTTGGCTGCTACCTAGTAGGACCCACCCTTTGTCAAGTGTTATTTAAATGACAGCCAATACATGGAGATAAAATATATATATATATATATATATATATATATATATATATATATATGTGTGTGTGTGTGTGTGTGTGTGTGTGTATGTG
>JAPQLA010000010.1:8187186-8198023 GCA_029822935.1 Naso vlamingii
CACACACACACACACACAAACAGCCATCTAGGCAAGGCAAACATCAATTATATCCATTTTACCTTGTGTCACTCAGGCATTAAAGGATCATTAAAACAAAAACGTATTCTGTTGGGGGATTATGTATTGTGGTGATAAATAAGCAATACATTTCATGTTCCCTTACCTGCCAAACATGTAAGTCGCCTCCTTTAACAGCAATAGAAAAATCCTAAAAATGTGTGTGTAGCTGTTCAGCTTAGATGAATGATGCGTCAGTCTTCAGCCTCGCCTATTTACTTAAGTGGAAAAACTGTATTTGCTGATGTATTGGCTTAATTACCCCAAAATGATACAGCTGTGAAAAACAAATATTCCTCCAGCTTCATGATGTCAGAGTTATGGATGTGGAGGTAAATGTGCATTTCCTCATGTGCTCTGGGAAATGTTCATACAGAGGATCTAAAGGTTTTGTCGTTGTTGAAACCTGCAGCGTTCTTGTTCGTGGGTAATTTGCTGACGCAAATTAGTTTGAATTGTGTCAGTGCAGATCAAACGAACCTGCAATGCGGCTGTGTGATGAATGCTACTGAGGAGAAGTTTCCTCATGAATAGCCCGGGGAGTTTTCGAACAGAGAGGTGATGTCATCTAAACTCTACAAACTCCAGTGAGTCTATTTTAAAATTTGAATATTAGTTTTTAAAAATACATTCAAGTGGTCAGCTGTGCTTTCACTTGGGTGTTGTTTTTTTAGTAGAACAAAATCAAGGTCTCAGTGCATTTTAATGGTGCACTTTGTTGCTTTTTATACTGTAAATATATATTTTTAAATACAGGAAGTGTAGGCTCATATTTATAGCTACTGAATACTATCCGAGCATTGTTGCTCTTTGTCTTTTTTAAGGTATAATTGTAAGCTTTTATTAAACAGAAGACAGGAAATGAGGGGAAAGAGAGATGGAGAATACAACAATGGTTTGTGGCCAGAGATGTTGCAGTTCACACTCAGCGCCTTAACCCTTTAACTACCACGGCACCATGAATTCTGTGTCCTTGCATTCAATACAATGCTGATTTTGAAAAGGTTTCAGTGCAATGCAAACCATAAATAACCATAAATAAAGACAGAATACAATTATTTCCCAACAAACTGTGTTTACCAACAAGTGTTTCTTTCCATACAATCATGTGTTTGACAAAGTGGTGAACTTCAACCCACCGTTGCTTGTGACACACTGAACCTTTTGTGGATGCCCCTTTTATATCCAATCATGCTATTATCACCTGTTACCGATAAACCTGTTTACCTGTGGAATGTTCCAAACAGATGTTGTTTGATCTTTCTATGAGTTTCTCAGTCTATTGTTGCCCTCAGTTTGGAACAGGGGCAACTTTTCCTATCAAAAGAGTCATTTTGCCCCCTTCCTCGCCAAAAAATCTGTCTGGAGCCACAAAACAACAAAACATATTTGAGCCTTATAATGAAGGTTCACAACTTTAAATGTCTGAATTAGTTGATAATTACTTTTTGTAGGCTTAAATTATCTTCTTTTTTTTCACAGTGGGCTGTGTATGCTTAGTAGGTACTTGAACTTCTTTTGTTTGTAAAAATTATTAAACAAAAAGTAGCCCATTTTGATAATAATTCAAATATTTCGCAGCAGCATAGCATTAAATTTGTAAAAAGTTAAAAAATACATAAACTAGTTTCAGTTCAATTTTGACTATAGTCAATTAAATGTGAGTTAATCATATGCTATGCATTTTTACAATCAGAGAGCAGTAAAATGAGTCTAGGACAGTATTTTTCAGTCCTGTGTCTTGGGGCTTCCTGCCCCATTTTCGATGTCTCCCTGATTCAAATGATGAGCTCGTTATTTGAGCTTTGCTGAAGTCTGATAACGAGCCATTCACTTCAATGAGGTGTGCTGGAGCAGGGACACATCCAAAGCAGACACGTTGAGAAACACTGCTCTAGCCTTACAGCAATGATAATTAAAAAAATATATATAACTGCAATTAATTTCTATGTAATTTTTTGTCAAAGACACAGAAAGCCAGTGCAGAGGGGCTAAAGAGCCACAGGTTGCGGACCCCTGGTTTGAAACATGTTGCTGGCCTTAAATTCACAACAGAAAACATTTACAAAACAGCTGATGAGGTAACACATTAAATATTGTCTTCAGGCTGTGGAACACTCACTAAAACACTATTAAAAATTATTTTCAGTGCATCTCCCAGCCATATTCAAAGCTACCATCTTGGCTTCACTCCAGATCATTTTCTCTTCATCTTTCAGCGACAGCTTCCATCACTGCTGCTCTCCTGCATCGACTTGCACCGCGTCTTCTTGTGAGACTCACCTCAACATCATTTCTATCTGACTGATCATAGATCAGTGTCAGGGTGCTTTCCTTGTTTCCCTTGTGTTACAGTCCTACACATGCTGCACGGTATGGACACTCTTGTCTCTTGTCCTGCATGTGGGATCTTGTTTTGGAGAATTCTTATCAGTGCTTTCCAAACCTTGTCCTGCGCAGATCTGCATTCTGCACACAGCTCGAGGGACTTTGTGGAGTTTAACATATTTTTCCTTGAAGAGTTTCAATTAAGTGTGTGGACAGCACTGTGTAGTTTGTCTGTACTCGAGCAATGCATGTCCCCTTGAGAGCTTGCATGACAGGAAGATTGATTGGTTGCAGTAACAGACTTTAAAAAACTTCACTAGAATAAATCTCACGCAAACAAATACAAAACACCTGTATTAGCTCATACACAGAAATACTGGCAGATAATTTAATGTGCTGAACTTCTGCCAATGAAGAAAATTAAACATAGAAAGACTTGACATTTCACCATTGATTTGTAATGTTTGTGCTCTAAGCTTGCAGTGGAGAATTAGTGCAACACAGCAGCAGCCGCATTTTAAAAAAGCGCAAAAGAATCATGTGTGGCGGCAAAGCCTCGTCTGCAGTCTCATAGTGCTGCCTCTGGCCTGAATCAGCCGAAGTCAAAGCGATAAGTTCCCTTCCTGTCTCCCACCGCGTTTTTTTTAGCTGTATTTCACACACTAATGTGTATGACATCGTCGCCTAATCAATCGGAGCCATAACTCCTAACTGCAGTCCATTTGAGTCGATGCCAAAAAGTCACAAACAAAGCTATACCACCCCCCCACACACCTCCCCTCTCAATATATTGTTTTTCAAATTGTTTACGTGTGAAATCAGCAGGAGGTTTTCAGACATTCCAGAGGCTGGAGGAATGACAGCTCGCCTGGTGATTGTCTGGATCTGGATTTTGAGTGGAGGGGAGAGAAAAACACAGCAGGCCAAAGGAGCAACAAGGGAGGAACCTTCAAAATGCAGATTCGATGGGGAGGGGAGAAAAAAGTCTTCTGTTTTGGAAATTCACAGTCACATGTAATATAAATCATACTTCAGATGCATTTAAGGTGCAGAGAGGTTAATACAAATGACAACCACTTGAGCTGAAAAATGAAGCCAATGTGGATGTGCCAAAAAACTGCAGTTCCTCGAAAGGCCAGTTGGGGCTGGTTCCAACTGCGAGTTAATCCCCACGGACCTCATCTCATCCAAATGTGGTCACTTCTGGCTTCAAAAATCTAAGATGGTGAAACCCATGATGCCAAATTGAGGCTTAAAACGGCAGCCCACGAGCTAATGGGTGACATCACAATGGCTTCGTCCATTAGTTTTTTACACAGACTATGTCAGGCCTATTTCAAAGGGTGGTTTGCGGGCCACATGTGGTACAGAAGCAATCCCAGAGGGCCCAGCCTGAAAAGCAGAGAAAAACAAACAGACAAACAAACAAAGAACTCGTTGCATGAAACTACATAAATTCTTGCTGACCTTTAACTCAACACTTGAACACTGTTTTTCAACACTGCTGTGAAAATGAGTGTCTAATGGTAGTAGCAGTCCTATGATACGACCATTCAAAACATCTTTCTCAACCCTAAAATGTAAAACTGACAATGAAAAATGTTGTTTTATTTCTGCCTGGACAGACAAACACTTGTTTTTTTAACTGCCAAATCACAATGCCAAACCAGTGTGCTTGATTTGCAAGTGAGTGTGTTGCAGTATTTGAACAGGAAACAAGGACTAACATAGCTTGTTTTTCATTACACTCATTTGTGTTGGTTTAAAATTTGTCATTACCTGCAGCATACCAGCTGCAGAAAATGCCTGGCCCAGCTGAATTAGCTGTGTTTTAAAATCTTGACCATTTGAATTTATAATTGAATAGCCCTGGTCTATGTGTTAAACATGCCTCCTTTTAGGGCGACTCATACTAGGCCACGTGGCCTTGTACCGTTCTGAAGAATGGTCCCCCGGCCTGCACTAACACAGCTCCAGGCTGACCTGGCCTGGTCTGACATTGCTCAATAGTCCTTTGATATCCACAATCAAGAAGATAGTCGCAGATTTTCTCAAGTATCTTTATCCAGCTGATTTTCTGTGATGTTGTCAGCCCAAATGTCAAGCAAACACTCAACAAATAGCTGCATCGTCACATTTCTGGTCTGTGCTCGTGCACATGCAAGCTTACAGTGCCAAAGCCCACCTTTTTCAACTGCACCAGGGCCAGGAAGGTGTGCTGCTCAGTGTGACAGCACTCTTAGATAAAGTATGAAAAAGGTGCCAAGGAAAGGAGACTTTGTGACTGTCATTTTTCCCGTTTTGTAATGAATAGTATCACACTGAGTAATACACAGCATATCGTTTAGAGGAGGAGTTCCCAAACTTTTCCAGCCTGAAACCCCAAAAAAGAATCAAAGAAAATTTGGTGCCTCCTTGGGACCCAAACTCAAAAAGATTGATTAAACGGCATTTGACCTGAACAGACCAAAGTTGTTCTAAACCCTCCACTATTTTTCCATTGTTATTAGGACATAAATTTAGATATCGGTGTTTTGTCTGTGGGTGAGCCAGCGGTTCTGGATCCCATTTTAGGTCCCGACCCTTAGTTTGGGAGATGCTGCTCTTGAAGGCTTTAGAGCATTTGAACCATCCATTTGAACGGCCTTTTTTTAGCCACTATCACTGGCCAGAATATTTCACATGCTTTAATAACTATAAAAAGATTTTCCTTGCAGGCGAACACAGCTGCCCAGAGCTCTTGGTTGGGTTTGGCTCAAATATTCATTATTATTTTTGGGGGGCTACATTTTTTATCAGTAGAGAGGAAACTCGGTTGGTGTTTACAGTTTACACTTTATTCAACACTTCTCGCAGATGCAGTGCGCTGCTTTGTGAGCGAAGCCCAGCTGCAATCAGTTGACATTGCTGCATGGATGCATGTTTATTGAAAACAGTCCAAATAGTTTACATTGTTCCTTATCGCATGCACATTTTCAAAAACGCTCTCATAAACTGTTCTCTGCCACTTGCCTTCCCTCATTCATTGTTGTTCTTATCTTCCTGACACCATGCCCTTGTAACAAACAGACTGACGCACAATGAGAATTTAAAAAAATATATATATATAGTGGAAACAAAAGTGATCTTTGGGTGCCCTTGGAAACTGGCTGTTTGTGTGTTTGTATGTGTGTTTTCATGTGTACTGTAATGCTGTTTTTGGGCATGTATTACAGCGTGTCTATGTTATATCTGCTTGTGTACTGTAGCAGGAGTAGAAAGGCTCAACCTGTTGATGGTGATGACAAGATGGCAGGTCAAAG
This sequence comes from Naso vlamingii, assembly GCA_029822935.1. Lineage (NCBI taxonomy): Eukaryota > Metazoa > Chordata > Actinopteri > Acanthuriformes > Acanthuridae > Naso > Naso vlamingii. The sequence continues at coordinate 8,192,877 of JAPQLA010000010.1, forward strand.
TAGAGTTTATTTTTCCACTAATTTATTGTAAATACAGCTCGGGGCTGCAGAGGATCCACTGTGCTCATCCTCAGAAGGTGAAAACAAAGGTGGGCACCTGGGAGAAAAAGACAGGGGGGAGGGAGGAGGTGAAGAGGATGAAGCGTGTAAACGTTCCGCTCCGTTGAACAGCAACGATGCAACGCCACCGTCAAACTGAGAGTTCAGCGTTTTTGGCAGACACCAGGTTAGCAGCACCGGTGATTTGGTTACAGCTTGTTGCACATTCTCAGCAACTCTGAGAGGTGGATTTAAATCTTTACAGTATGCACCCATCATAAAATCGCTCTCTTAAACACCTTTTTATGGCACTTCCTGTCTCTTAACAGAGTCCTTGAAGTTTTTGAGGAATCTGAGCTCATTTACCATCATGTTCATTCGCTTTTCTGGGTCTACAGCATGGTAGCACACTTCAGGTGGCTCTCCGGCTGTTTAAGCCATTAGTCTAGAAATGTGGCAGAGCACAATAAGCGCAGGGAGACACAATGGTCCCGACATATGCAGACAATAATGGAGTGAATTTATAGCGCTTTTCCAGCCCCTTGAAGCTCTTTACATTGTAAAAAATAGAGGGAACTCACACATGGAATGCTTAGCAAAAATGAGCTCAGGTGACTTACAGAGTGAGGCATGCAGCAATGTTTGATCCTTCAGACTAAAGCTGATGTCTGGAAACCATAAGCCCTTTAGAGCTGTTTTAACGTTACAGCACAGGTTAATGTTCTCCTTAAAATGAGGCCACCTTTAAAACCAGTGACTTATTATTGGAGGAAGCAGGAAAGTATAGTTTTGGTAAAATTGCAGTAGGTATCCTCTGCTAACGATCTAGCGAGCTAACGTCAGCTGTAGCATGAGAGTCAATGGGAAGTAAATTTGCTGTGGCCGTTTGCTCCGGCTCACATTTTATTTCGTTTGTTGCAGCTCTCTCTTTTAAGTCCAGTTTGTACTGAGACAAAACAGTTGCAGGGAAAGTTGCAGCAGGGTAAACTGGGCCGTCTCAGCTCGAGCTCGAGCCGACTAACGGTGTCACTTGCAGACACTCTATTGTCGGCAGAGGTGAGTAAAAAAGTAATGCTTAGAAAAGCTAATCAGCTCGTACCAATGTCACTTGTTGCTAAGATGCGCAGCGTAGACCGGTCAATTAGAACAGAGAGTACAGAGAGTGTCACTGATTGGGAAAAGAATGAGAGAAGAGTGGGAGTGATAGGATTTTTACCAATCCTGAATACAGAGGCATGATGGGAAAACACAGAGATGTTGCAATACTCTCAGACCTCGTCACTTAGGCCTTGTTTAGACTGCAGGCAAATCTGCTTTTTTTTCTTAAATCTGATTTTCCACACTGTCATTTGCAAGGGATCAGATCAGATTTGTTGCGTTCAGACATCACCGCTCTGTACCGACCAATCTGCATGGGTTGCTGTGGTAACGATGGTGAGCAGCTTTACAACATGGAAGTACAACAATTGGAAAAATGTAGATGAATTATCTTGCTATCCAAACACTTGTGCTGCCAAGTCATGGTGCCGAACTCTGCCGCACCAGACATACTCAGTGACAGAACAGACCGATAAACATTAAGATTATGATGTTCCGGGCACGGCGGGCTTCACTGTGCAGCGACAAGTTTGACATCATCTGCAAAGCAGTGACTGGTGGGAGCATTTCTTTCTTGGGACAAACCATGATGAAAGGTGGTGCGCAAATTTTACAATTGTGCTGTGGTCAGGATCTGTGGCCGTCTAGCACCCAATCCTGTCAAGCATTCAGGCGCCCAGTATCCATGAAGTGATGCAAACGACACTCTGATATCCGATATGAACAGGCAGAGCAAATCGAATTTAAATCCCATTTCAAACCACCTCGCCATGTGGTTTGGATCTGATTTGCAAAAATTTCATGTATTTTTTTTTTGTTGTTGTCCAGACTTCCTGAAATCAGTCTGGGTTCAATCTTGATATGCCGAAAATCTGATTTGGACTGATAGTCTGAGCGAGGCCTTGCTAACAGCTGTCTGTGGGTATCATGACATTTTTTCCGAATAAAACAATGAAGTTATTGATATTTACCCCAAACTTACCAACTGCAGTTTTAAGCTCAGCAGTCACACATTATAAAAAAAAAAAACTTCTACTTGTCTGTCTATCAAAAAATAAATCTAAATAATAAATCTGAAACTAAAAGGCACCAACTTGACTTTAACACCTCACTGCGAGGTGAGTACTGCAGTGTTTGGGGTTTAACCTGCATCTGACCTGAGTGACCCACTCAGCTGTAATGTGATGCATCAGCACGCGGTTCAGCTCTCACCGCTTGTCAAGCAACCTGGCCGAATAAGAGATGCAACAAGTCAGGCATCAAAAGCCGGTTTAAATAACAAGCTGAGCAAGGAAAAATGTTTTGCATTTTGAAATCCCCAAGAGGTCAATCAGTCATAAGAGGGACTGAGGAAGCATTGGAAGAGAAGCACTAGCAGTGTTGTTAATTTTCATGCTTCTTCTTTCACCTTCAGTCTCTCACGCTGACCAAACAATTCTCACAAAATGTTCCAAATCCGAGTGTTTTTCCTCGGTCATGACCCAGGAAAATTAGCAACACTTACAGCGTTTTGGAAAACCAGTGAGATCAGAAAACACCCCCAGTTTCTTACAACTACTCGTCCTGTATGATCCCCTTCTTTCTCAGGTACTTTTCTTTCTCATGGTTGGGCAATTTTAGAAGCGGGTAAATAGAAAACAGATGCCGGCTAACACACAGGAAGCATTTAAAAGGTTCGGATCTAACCGTTTGTGACACACTGTGTCGATGCGACGGCTAGCCAAGCAGCTGTGTGCTTTTGTTTTAGAGTGATAAAGGGCGTATTTGGTGACATTGTGTATATTCTCACCTGTGTCCAATATCAGGATGAAGTTTTTGATGACAGCATCCTGCTACAAACAAGCCGTGACCGAAACCAAGCCTCTGAACAAAAGGAGTCACGCTGAACATGATTGGTTTGCTGGAAGAAGGGATTACTGTGGGTATAGTTCAAGTTATTAAAATTTGAACGCAAGGATTTTAAAGTTTATTAAAGTTACTCTCAGGGGCCAACGCTTTTGTCGATAACGTCATGTTAATTTCCTTTTTGGGTGGGATACAGTGTATATAAATGTGTGTGTGCTGAGAAAGATGTCTTTGACGTCTATGTTTGTCACTGCAAATGTGTGTATTTGACTGAGCTTCTTTTGGGTTAGAAGGTCAAATTACAAATTGGGTGTTCCTCACTGGCCAAAAAGCAGTGTGATCATCAAACAGACATACACATTGTTCCCATTTAGTAATGCATGGGAGAGCAGAGGCTTGGCAGAAAGCAGCAGAGGCCCCTTAAAAAAAGGTGATTTAACATAAAATAAGTGATGTTCCACTGAAGATATCTGAGAAAAGGCTTATTAGTGTTTAAATGTAAGTGATGAGCTGAATAATAGATATAATGAAAATATTTTAATTACATGTCTGCACTTTGCCCTATCATAATAATTCGTGCTACATAGTCTAGTTCTTGTTGCTCCTGATCTGAACAGATTTCAGTATTTGTTTATCAGTGTTTGACTCACGTATGACTGAAAACATGTCCTACAGAAAGTCTCTTCATATCATAATCAGTGACAGCAGCCTCACTTTAACTTTAACTGCATTTAATTACATTTTTTTAAAATTAGAAAGTACGTTTAAAGACAGGCTGTTTTAATGATTTGATAGCAAACAAGAATTTTTCAATAATTTATCTTCCTGTTTGTAAAACCGGAATTTTAGACAGAATATAAGATCCTTAAGCCATTTAGAGTGAGTAGGCAAGGTCTTCCTCTTCCATCTGAGTAAGATTGCACGTCGTGCAATGAGGGAGGCAGAAGACAATGCATCGCACTTGACTTTAGGTAAACTCTCCTCCTAAGTGACATCAAACAGTGCCATGAGTGGGTTAGGTTCAATAATAATAATAATGAATAATGAAATACTTCTTTCCAGAACTTTTCAAGGCTGGGACAAAGCCAAAACATATGTATGTGGATGTATGTGGCTCCAGGGCTACTGCATTTGTCACAGTTAGGGCTAAGCTCTGAATACATTTTCAATAATTTCATTTTGGAAATGTGAGCTCTATGTACAACCTTAAATTGGAGTAAGGAGTAGCAGGCACACTTAGAGGATGAGTGCACCTGTTCTAGGATCATATCCCGTGTATCCTCAGGTATAGATAGACTTAAGTCCCGTTCCCAGGCCTTCTTGATCTTATCCAAAGGAGTAAGCTTTACCAAAAAATTTCAGAGAGAATTCTATAGAGATTCTCCCCCTCACATTCTTGTCTCTCTCACATTTTAACTGTTGCATTGTAATTTTTTGTGAAAAATCCAAAATGGTCCTTATCTCCTATGAGTTACTATAGAGCTGCAGCCCCTGTGCTGTACGTCACCTTGTTATTCTGACTTGACCATAATCTTCTCATTCACATATGCAGGCACACTTGGAGGCTGAGTTATAAACAACAGGATAATCCCTCTGTGTTTACAGTTGTGTGTGTGTGTAAATGTGAGAGTGGTGACAGCAGTGATGTGGTCAGGAGATAGGTTGCATAGTCTATTAAAAAATGATGAGATTTAGGGGACTAAAATGTTATGTAAATAAATATATTTTTTAATAAAAATAGGCCTACATCTCTAATCCTGGATGTTTCATTGCATGTGGTTAGAAAGGTGCCTGACAAAGCTCCCAACAAAACGATGAGGCTCAAGTTGAGTGTTTGCCAGTAAGCAGAGTAGTGGTCCATTAAATTGGTTGCTGGCAGTGGTAGCCACTACAGGGCCACTGAGTGTAATTGAGTGGAAAAGCCAGTTCATACAATCGTGTGTTTGTGGTTTGCTGACAGGTGAGAACAACAGGAGTTTAGCTCTCGCTCCGGCTTGACTCTTTTAAACGGTATTAGTGCCGCACGGTAATGTCTACACCTGTTCCTACAGTGGAAAACAATCACAACAAAGTGTTTGCAAAATACTGACTCACACACTGGTCTGTTTGTGGTGCCGCTGAACCATCTTAGATCTCTTTGGCCACAATGTTGACTCAGTTTAAAA
>JAPQLA010000010.1:8489112-8501653 GCA_029822935.1 Naso vlamingii
AACATCGATGTCTTTCCCCAGAGCTAACGGTGCAGCAGAGAAGCTGCTCTCATCTGCTGGAGACATAACATTGATAACAGAGAGCACTGTGCCTCCACCTCATTTTTTTTATAATCATGCTAATGAATAGCTATATTAATTAAAGCTGTTGATTTTTTTTAAAAAAGAATATTGATTTCCTCATGCAAACACAATTGTTTTTATCAATGCAACATAGCCCTTGAAATCTGATACAAGATTCGATTTTTTTCAGAAAGAATTAAGCTAGCTGTTTTCTACTGCTTTCAGCCATTATGCTTGACTAAGCTAACTGGCTGCTAGCTCCACCCTTGTGCTGGATGGACAGATAAATTGGTTGTTCACTTATGCAGATCTTATATAGGTTTTGGACGTAATTCGATATACACTTATTTACTTTCTTGCTGAGAGTTGGATGAGAAAAACGAAACCACTCACCCACTCTTATGGTCAAAAAGAGGCACACAAGCAGTATCTGGTTAGCTTAGTTTAGCAAAATGACTGAAAAGCAGAGAACAAAATCAGGAAGTTGTGGTTTTATGTGACAAACTATATATTTTTGTGCCAGTACCGTGAGTTGCTAGAGTTTCTACACCTCACAGTGGCTACAAGATTCTCTGTTAAATCTCAATTTGACATTTTTACATGCAGTGCACTTCCATTTTTTTTCCACAGATTAAACGCATGATATACCATGTTAATTAGTGAACTGTAGAGGTGTTGGCAGATTTTCTTGCCTCTGGACGGAGCTGCGATAGCTGTTCTCTCCTGTTCCTCGTCTTTGAGCACACACACCCAAGAGCGGTATAGATCTGATTGTGTAACTCTCAATATGAAAGCCAATAACTGCATTTCCCAAAATGTCAGGGAGAAAACAAATGAAGCACTTCCAGCGTGTCTATGTGTCGAGAATGGTGAAGCACATGTGCATTATATAAAGAAGTAGGCCAAGGCAAATCTGTGACTAATCTAGAGACACAGCACTTTTTTTTTAGGATTGTTACTTCATGTTTGAATTTACTAGACTTGTAACATGGACACAAAAAAACTGCACATAGAGTGGATGAATGTAAATGTCCCAAGCCACTTTTAACCCTGCATGTTAACAGTCTAAGTCACACATAGCAATCCATTGTACTTCTGTATTTTACGCTTGCGGAGCCTGGGGAGAAATGGGCCATGCACAGAGCCCCTATGTGTAACCAAAAATGAGGACCTTCACCACACTTGGTATTTGCTTTTGTTGAAACCTTTTGACTGTCCAACATGAAAGCAGTCACATGTGAATTCTGTTATGAGGAATCTGTTCTCATTAATAGTTTTTTATTTTCCAAGTGGGTCAAATAAACACTCAATTCCAGGAAGACCTGTCCTCTATCCTCATGACAAGCAATTCACAGAACACAGTAGAGACTGTCTCGGGGGACGAGTTAAAAAGGAACAAAACTTGAGTGAAATTCCTGTCCAAATCAGAATCACGTTAGTGGCCTTATAGGGAATCTCTTCTGGATAATGGCTTTGTGCTTTGACATTTGAGAAAGATCTCTCAATTTCACAAGTGTATCACATCAAAACCTCAGCTGACGCACTTCGTGTCAGCTTTATCTGCTTAGTTTTGGTGGTGTCTCAGGCTGAGAAGTCACAAGAGGCAGCACGACTCATTTCGGAGCAGACTGATAAACCACAGCGAGGAGCACAGTGTCAGACCTACCTATCTTCCCGAGCGCTGACTCTCTATCAACACAACAGATGAGTTATTTTTCTGGGCTAAATGACCCGGCTGTGTGACATGATGGAGAAGAAAGCCGCCCCTCTCTGAAGATGGGCAGTTCTGCGTATCACCGCTGCTCTTGTGGACAAAAGGATGCTGGTGATCCAAGGTGATGTATCAGTGTGCATCGAAGGTTCCATGCAGCCACAGCGGCCTAGACGGATTAGTCTGAGAGGGACTACATGACGGTTGCTTAGTAACTACAAACCTACTCAAACGCTTGACAAACATAAGGGACAGGGCTGTATTTTGACCATGAATAGTCAAGAGTGCTTTTTATTGCCATCTCAACCAACCTTGAACTACATACAACATGTTAGGTGGCACACACGCGATATACATGCCATGACAATCACCTGACGGCCCTTAAACTCAAACTGGTGTCGCAATAACGGGTGCGCGTGTGTGTATCCCACCTCAGATGTGTGTGTTCGGTGACTCTCTCTTTATGCTGGATCGCTGCCAGTCTTAGTGCTTTGCTGCAGGCTCTGTCCAGGCTGTTTTTCCTATTCTGGGCTGTCCTGGTATGACCTGCGCGCTCATGCCAGGATCCAGGCTGTGTCTAATGAAAGTAGGGTTCCAGCAGTTTATTTAAAAAACAGAAATCGCTGAAAAAAACAGAATGAAGGCTCAGTGTTTCATTAAGCCGTACTTGTCAAGCCGGCGGTGGAGAATGTGAAAGCAGCAGTAGCTGTGGGATTGAGGATTGTGGACAGACTAGGAGGTTTAGAAGAGAAAGAGATATTTACACAATGATAGGGGGTTTGAATGGGTTTTTCGACACTTTGTTTATCCAAGGAAACAATGTGGCAACAGTGATCAGACAAACACTAATGAGACTTTTTGTCTTTGTTTTCTTTTTGTATCTGCTAGGATTTATTTGTTCTACTTGTTGCATGAAATTTAAAGAGCCACGTTATGCAAAAGCTTGATCATACTGTCTAAATTAAGCTTAAATAATTTAAGTGTAATGTGCTTGTGAAAAGGCTTGCCAACAAAACTGGCTAAACGCTCCTGATAATCGGATGAAACCTATTGAATGAAAGGTTCCTGAAAGGTAAAGGTAATTGGGCTGAGGGAGGAGGGTGAAACACCTAAGGGTGCCAGTGTAATCTAGGAAGTGAGAGCGAAGGAATGTCCTTGACCTATTCATCCTTTCAGAATCTTGCGCCTAGAAGGTATTCTTCAGTCAAAGTGTGTGTGTGTGTGTGTGTTCATGTGAGGCCTGTGATCTGAGGGACCTATATTGGACTGTTTTTTTTTTTTACGGTATGTTGACAATCTATGTAAGGGTTTAATGAGCTTAGGAGTATTTCTGTGACGACCTCTTGAACCACTGGGTCAAACGAGGCTGAACTGGAGCTGATCTTAGAAGTCCTAATAGTTCCAGGAAAAACGCATTCAAGAAACCATCAAAGGCACTGATCAGGAGTTCTACGCGAGCCCGCGCCCACGCTCCTTCCTTCCTCGTAAACATGCGAAAGACGCCAGTGGTCTAATCCAGATCACAGCAGCGGTGTCACTGACTAATGTGCAGAAACTAAACTGACAGCAGTCCTTGATTAAAGACGCCAAGTGTTGACGTGATGATTTCTCTCTGATAGACTGGGTTCAAACACTCTTTATGTCCCCACTTCTATGCTGAACACCTTGTTTGGCTGTATTTCAATCACCTTTAAGACAAATTACATCGGTAGTAAAATGTTACATAATCCAATCTATAGCCTAATATTTTCTTTTAGTATTTTGCAACTTCTTGCATTTAAGATCCTCGTGCACAGCTTGCATCATCTCAGAGGAAACACATATTTGCATTGTGTCCTCGCAATCTATTGACAGTCACAGTCCAACACAAGACTGACAGCCAGCTGAGGAGCAATTAGATCCCTCAGTCTGTAACATGTTTAAACCACTCAGGCACCTTCCTTACTGCTGTTATATGCAAATTTTCTGTACATGGAGCATGCGTCATCTTGTAAATCCAGGTCATGTCGAGACCGGGATGTATGAATGGAGTTTGCATATTAAAGAGAGAACGTTTGGCTCCATTAGATTGAACAGTGTGTCATCAGTTAGCAGGATCCCTTCCGCTTTTTTTGTGCCTGCAGGCCGTCCGGTTGCACATCAGTATCTGAGTCACATCCACTTCAACGGAAAATGTTCCATTTGTCGACTTTCTTAGAACTTTCATCACGACCGATTAGTGTGTGCCTTTATGAATCGCACACAGGAGGGAGGGGCACGGGAGACATGAGAGAAAACACTCTTGCAAGCTCAGGCACAGCTCTTATTTTATAGATGTCAGAGCTGTTTTTGTTCCAGTCTGTCAAAGGACAACAGTTAAGTGACTTTGGCAGCGACAAATTCATGGCATAATAAAGAAATTCAAATGTGTTTCATTCAAGAGGGGGTTCTTCCTTTAAAAGACATAAATATAGTGAATTACATGATTATTTTTTTCTGATTTTTGCAGATAAATCCAATGGGGCTGGGAGACACAATATTGGGGAAAAAGGTCAGCTGCAATCTAATTTAAATCTTCCAGATTGCTCTTTTTATTATAATCACTGGTGAACTCAGGATGTTTGACGGGCAGGGGCAAAAATAGTACAAAGGGCACCTGCTGTATGCGGTGGTGCACCAGCCCGCAAAAAGTCGTCGGGCACTTTACCCCATTTTGTCCACTGGAAGGGCACCCCAGAGATCACTTTGCCACCTTTTGTTCATTGAAAGGGCACTCTAGAGTGCACTTCACCATGTTTTGTCCAGTGGAGGGACACCGTAGAGAGTCCTTTACCACATCTTGCCCACTGGAAGGGCAACCTTATAATTGCTGGTGCACTCAGGATGTTTGACAGGCAGGGGCGAAAACTTGTTGTAGGAGGTGGTGCAACAGTGGGCACTCTACAATTCACTTTACCATGTTTTGTCCACTGGAAGGGCACCCTAGAAGGCCCATCATTATGCTTTATCCACTGTGGGGGCATCCTAGAGAGCAGTTTTGTGTTGCTGTTTTTTCCAACATCAGGGCACAAGGGAGGGCAATTCACACACAGTGATTGTAATGTACTGTCAAATATTCTGTAAACATAATCACACTGTGACAATGTGAAAAATGCAGTCAAAGATATCACGTAACTAAGATTTAAAAGATGTGTAAACATTCCAAGTGGATGACGTCTGGTACCCCTTTCTACTTCTTTGTTTACAACAATTTCACACTTGCAGATGTTTGTGCTAAAAGATGCACAGATGTCAGACACATAGCTGTTGCACATCTGGTTTGTTACGGCCATTTCTCACCAGGTCGTCTGCTGCTTCCTTCGGAGCTCTCTAAAGGCCTCCAGTGCCACAGCTGCAAAGCAGCTCCGGCAGTCTGTGATTTGATTGCAGGAGTAGCTCACAGGTAAATACATGCGTATTAAAGGATAATTTCAGTTTATCACGACTTGAATCTTACGTGGTTGGCTCTGGTTCTATATCATTACATTGTATGAAGCAAGTTAATTGCAGAGATCAGACAGGTTTTAAACAAACCCCCATGTAAGCCAACTTTATTTGGGAGGGAGAACAAAGGCACGCAAAAAAAAATATTACTCAAGACGTCTGGTGTGAAAATTCATCACAGTTTATAGACAGACTTCCTGGTTCAACTTTGACCCACTTGCTGTTACTTCCCAAGGATGCAGTTTTAGGTTTTACTCGTACTGCAGGTTAACTGGCAGTACACATGACTGAACTGATGGCGCTTTTACAACCTGTCTTACCAGTTGTGTTTTTTGCCCCATCTGACTTTGCCATGGCGCTGTTACAGTGATCTCATATCTTAACACTGACTTTTGGTCCAGTGTTGTCATAATCTATAGAAATATTTTGAAAACATGCTTTTTTCAACTCCCAGACTGAACTCAGCATGTTATTGAAAGTACAAAGGACAAACTAGTTGTCACAGGACGTGGTGTTTGTTTTCAAGCTGGTGAGATCTGACATTTCAAATGATATACATTTTATCTGCGTTTATTCACGTTCGTCAGGGAGCAAGCCAAGAGGACTGACACTGTCATGTCTGCAATGTGAACATGAAACTACTACTTCCAACTGCCAGTTAGCTTAGCTTAGCTTAAAGACAGGAAACAGGTAACGTAGCTTGGCAAAAAGTTAAGAAATTTGCCACCTCACTAATTAACATGTTTTTTATCGGTGATTAGAGTCGGATTTGGAATCTTGAACTTGAAAATGAGTCAGGTCAATTTTTATTGCACCTATGGCTGATTGATAAGTTTGTGGCCTAAGGCAGAAGGAGACGAGTTACAGACCTATTAGGCTGTATTCAGACCAAATCAGGTGATCTGGCAAAAAATGCAGGCTTTCTCATTCATTTGAATGAGGTCTGTCTGTTTTGGCTGCGGTGGTCCGAGCCTCAGCAGATGCCCAAAATAACGCATCCGGCTGCATCAAAAAAGTTGAAACCGGCTCAACTTTTTCGCCGCAGCTGGCTTTGTAGCACGTAAAAGGGCTGTCTTCCAGCAATCACCAACTTGGCATCACACAACACAACCGGACAACCCTGCTGTGTTTTGGTGGACCACCTGATTTGGTCTGACTACAGCCTTGGTTACATGCACATGCAGCTCAACTCATTTTGTGATTATGCACAGAGTTTAGAGTTATAACTACTGTGGTGTTTCTGTTTTGGTTAATGAAAACTGCAAGTCAAAACTGTCTGAAAAAATGGAAAATATCGGCCTGTGCGCAGTCTTCTGCTTCCTCTGTCTCGAGGGCTCAACAAAGGGGGTCCACAGGGCCGACATGTAGTAGACAGGATGCCTTTTCCTACAGCACAGCGTATGGCTGAGATGACTGCATGAAGGCCAGGGTTGAGCAGTGCTGACTGGCATTTTTCAGTAACCTGAAAGAGAAATACCTCAACATTTATTAACTTCAAACTTCCTGCATGATCACTCATAAAGCTGAGCTGCACGTGCATGTTGCAAAAGCTGTGTAGCTTATCTCTCTCTACTTTAGACCGCGACCTTATTACACCTTAAACACTACACTTTACAATGCCAATCACAACAAAAGTGCATTCGTGACATTTTTTATATAGAGCAAGTCTAGACTAGGCTATATTCTATGAGGAAAAAATGTGTACTAGTTCAATATTCTATTTTATACATTCTTTTAATAACCAGACTTTTCACTTAGGAAGATTTCTGCAAGTGAGTGTAGTGGATTAGATAAAACAATACTAAAAACCAGTAAGTATAATACAATTATATCTTTAGTTTAGTAGTGAATTGAAATTAAATATGCAGATAAGCTTGGAAAATAACGCTGGAAACAAACACAATATTGTATTGCATTGTGTAAAATGCTCATATTTATTTATTTGTTGTCAAAACAGTGTTTAGTCACGGTAAATAATGAGTAAATACACAGAAAAAAAATGGTTCATTTCTTTACATGAATTGTCCTCAGAAAGTTGAACTCTAATGTATTGAATATCTTTCAGTTTGGAAACTGGTGGTGGCAGGTTTATACTGCCTCCATTCCTCACAAGGTGTTCTGGGGCCATAGCAGTGAATGAGTCATCCGGCTGTCACAGACTGTATGAATCAAGCGCCGTCTAGTGGTGACAGATGCTCCTGCACTCGTCACAGGGAGCTCTGAGTCCACAGGCAGAGCGAAGTGACTCAAATGTTTTTCTTTTCCTGACTTTCAGGACCAACCGAGCGTTCATGCTAGAGCCAATTAAAACTAACCCAAGTGTTTCACAATGATAGGCCATTTAAAAAAAAACCCATCAACTGCCATGTTTCATCTGCACGTGTTGACTGAAGACAGTCTTCGCAGCTGTCTCGAGCACCTCTCTGGATCTTTGAAGCCCGGAGTGGACGGGAGGTAATCCCCACCATGTGAGTGGGCGGTGCGGGTACTGGAGGCGTGGTTATTTCTTTTTCTTTTTTCCATTATTCAAATGCTGCTGTACATATAAAAAGAGTCCCCGCGTGCGTCAGATAGTTTTCTCCAATGGGTAAAGGTGACTAAATACTAGTTGTCGCTTTCGCCGGCCCAGTCGCATCTTATCGGCAGGGGAGAGAGATGATGCACGACTCTGGTGGTGTCCAAATGGCGAGGGCGCTGAAACATGCAGCCCTGTGCCTGATGCTGCTGCCCCGGTTCCTCCTGGCCGCCGTCATGCTGTGGCTCCTGGATTTCTTGTGTATTAGGAAAAAAGTGCTGCTGAAAATGGGAGAGAGGCAGGACAGCCCGGACGACCCGCCGGTGTGCATCTCTGACTCTAACAAGATGTTCACCTTGGAGTCCCTCAGGGCCGTGTGGTACGGCCAGAAATTGGACTTTCTCAAATCCGCGCACCTCGGGAGCGCTGCGCCCAACACCGAGGTGATGCTGGTCCAGGATCGGAGGCAGGTCCGGATCCTGGACTGCATGAAAGGGAAGAGACCGCTCATCCTTAACTTTGGCAGCTGCTCCTGACCGCCATTCATGACGCGCCTGGCGGCGTTTCAGCGCGTCGTGAGCCAGTACGCAGATATTGCGGACTTTTTAGTTGTATATATCGAGGAGGCGCATCCGTCGGACGGCTGGGTGAGCTCAGACGCTCCGTATCAGATCCCCAAGCACCGCTGCTTGGAGGACAGACTGAGAGCCGCACAGCTGATGCTCGCCGAGGTGCCGGCGAGCAACGTGGTGGTGGATAATATGGACAACTCATCCAACGCCGCGTACGGAGCCTACTTTGAGAGACTTTACATCGTGAGAGATGAGAGAGTGGTGTACCAGGGGGGCAGAGGTCCGGAGGGATACCGGATTTGCGAGCTTAGAAACTGGCTGGAGCAATACAGGAACGATCTGGTGAATTCCCAAACAGCGGTGCTCCATGTGTAGTTTAAAAAAAAGGAAAAAAAAAAAAAAAAAAGATGCTGAACTGCCTGACGCTGTGCCCATTCTGCTTTAGTGTCCAACTCACAGTGCAAAATATTCAGATGCTGCTATCGAATGTTCACACATGGCACATTATGTTTGTTTTTCTTGCGTAAAGATATTCAGGACTCTGACAAATAGCCTAAAGTCATGTTGATGCCTAAAGGCTGTAGGTTATATTGTGCACGTTTTGACCTGAACTGACTGCTCATATAGCGATATATTGTCTTTATTATTAATATTATTATTATTTTTTGTATGGAAAAGTCTTGAATCAGTTGAGACTGGATTCAATTAGTGATCACACTATTTTTCTACAATACTGGTGGTGTGTGCGTGTGTGTGTGTGTGTGTGTGCGTGAGAGAGAGAGTGTGTATGTGTGTGTGCGTTCAGGCTAGTATTCTCATTCTGGTGTTTCTGTGAAGTTCGGTTTTTAAAAGGCGAAGCCAGAGAACCGACACTGATGTTTCTGACACCGGAAGCGGGTCCGTATTAGCAGGATGCCTTCCTCGATGATTGACTGCCAAACAATGTAATGTTAAAAAATCATGTAATTGAACAAATGTTTTTAAATAAATGTCAGATCACACATCAATGAGTTACTGTCCACTGTAGAACAAAACACCTTAAAGTTTCCCCTTTGGTCATTTTTTTGTAATATAGAAAAGGATTTGAAATCATGTTTCGGCTCTCAGGTTTGGGGGCCAATCAGCACACACAACTTTTGTTGTCAGTCTTATGTGATTCCCCCAAATCTGATGACGTCATGCCTGCTGCATGTGCAGTTTCTCAACTTGTTTCAGGGTTGCTTACAGCCAGAATTGATCTACATGTGATTGTTTATCTCCTTGTTTCAATACTTTTTTTCAGACTTACCTTCGCTGACTCCTGTTTCTATAATCAGGCCTGTTCAGGTCAAAGCGATACCCCATTAATCTACAACAGAGTGTGTCCTTGTGACTGATTAGTAAACCATTCACTCTACATTAAGCCACTTTCAGATATGAAAGACGCACAAAAATTAGGCCACAAATCACCTTGTCATGAGCGGGAGAGAGAGGACACAGAACTCAAGTCAGTTTTATTCATAGAGTTTAAAAGTAAAAGAGATGTTTTATGCTGAGTAACTCGGGTAATCTGAAGTGATCATGAATCATGAGGGAACACATGTCAAAATTTTACAGTTTTGCAAAAAGTACATCAAGTTTCCCGGAGGAAGTAGAACTCAATATTAGTTTCTCTCTTTATTGAATTTGAATGCATCCTTTTTTCAGGAGCCAATTTCAAGAACTCAGTTTTTTGATCTGATTCAGGAAATGATTCATAAGACTTACGGCCGTGTTTTCTCATCAAAAACAACTGCATCACATACAGAGCAAATCACACCCACAAACAGTACATCAAAGTGAACATGCTTGTGAGGGGAAAAAAATCATTTTCGATCAAATGTTTCTTTTATGTCAGATACACAGAGCCGTGACATTTTCTGTGTGGATCAGTTTTGCAGAAACAAAGAGAGCTGAGCTGATTAGGTGGTGTGATGCAGAGTCTTTAATCCATTCATCTTTATCTCTTTCACACTTTCTCATTATTTCTGGAATCTCTCTCATTTTCACTTTCAGTTCTCTCCTATACATAGCCTGCATGTGCACACACATACCCACAAGCAGGAATTCACACACAGACACTCTGCCACATGTAATTAGGATTAGAGTGCAATGTGATTACTGTAGATCCCACGTGACCACGGACGTGGGAAGTGGGGGAGCCGAGGGGGCTGCGGCACCCACAACTGACAGACATTACACAAGCTGTTTACGATAAAATTTTTTAAACTATTTTCTTCTTTTTTGGTGTTTTTGGTGTTTTGAATGTGGCAGATAAAGCATTTATTTCTTTTAATTTGGTCGACTAAGATTTACTGCGAAACTCTTCATTTGCTGATCCCAGTTTGTTCGCTAGTTTACGCAGCCTGACTCGAAAGTTGGATTTGATCCTTGGCAATTGTTATATTTTTATGGTCAACTCTTCTTGATGTCACAGAGAAGAATTTGGGATTTTTTTCAGGAGTCCACATCACACTGAATGTAGATTTCCCAAATCCTGGTGCCCACTCTTTCAACTCATGCACCCGTGAGAGAAAGAGACAACGTTAGCTTAAGCTAGCTACAAACAGCTACAGAATGTGGCGATTGTGAACCTGTTCCTCTGAGCTGCCCTGAGGAGGAGCTTACTTCAATCCAGCTACCCACCGTTAACCCACCTACTGCTACTCCTACGGCTACAGAATCTGCAGATGCTGGTGCCAAAAGCAGCTCCAGCCCTGACAAGAGGGGGCTGACTCCAGTCCAGCTACCGAGCACAACTGCGTCTATTCCAAAACAAGCAACTGATGACATCTCGGATGGTCAACCAGCTGAGCCTCTCCAGCTGACGGAGGTTGATTTCTAGTCAGGCATTATGGCAATGAAAAGTTTTCGGTGTCAATTAAAGCAGGTCTATATCACGGCCAGTGTGGCTTTAAATTGAGAAAACCTAGTGCTTCACATGTTGCTCTGCTGCAAAAAAAGAGGCTTCTGCACCAGAGGGGAATAAGAGCTGACGACACATCTGTGAAAGGAGCCTTTTCCAACTGTCGCGAAGCTGCGGAAAAATTTGGAGAGAATAAAACGTCACATTTTTTGTCTAGAAGCTGTGAAAAACAATTCTGCGTCACTTAGCGACAAGCTCATTATTATGTTGCTGTTGGACCCAGGGCATTTTTGGAGTGACTCAATCAGAATTTAGCTACTTGTGCGGAGGAGCGTGCAAATGAGTGGTTGCACAGGAGAGAAACTCGGATGTCTGATGTGATACAGAATGAAATGCTACCTTGCACGTCTGACTGTAAATACTAAATATTCCACGCTGATGGAGGCACTTCTTGGTCCTCGCTGCATGAAGTCTTCAGAGAGAGCAAAAGTTTGGTGGATAAAGACTGTGTGCTCTTTGCTCTGCATCCCAGTGAATTATAACCTGGTTTGGTGCTTGTATGTGTTAGCTCTTGCTTTATCTGACACTGTGGACAACACAGTCTCACGGCATTTTGCTAAATAGTGACGAAATTCAATCTATGAGCTTCACTTACATGGACACGAATTTCACAAGTTTTTGGTGACACTCATGCATGCATGCATGACTGTCTTTTGTGTCTGCACCATGTTTGTATGATTAAAAAATGATTGTTGCACTGTCACAAAAATGATGAACAATTTATGCCCACGTACACGAATGATTCAATTTTTGTGACAATTTCACATCCTGCCGTGATTCTGTGTTGCTGTAGAAGTTTGACTGCTTTCTGTGTAAGTTTGGCTCTTTCATGCATGTTATTGCTGTGTGTGTAGCGTGATTACTTTGTGACATTTGTTACAGTTTATCTTTTTGTTGCACCGTTGTAGAAAATATTTTATCAAGGATGTACATTGTCAATTATAATTATATAATGTGGAGTATCACAGGCTTCTAGACCAATGAAAAATAACATGAAGCAGCCCTAACTAAAGTTACAACAGTTATGAATTTTTTATTAGTTTTATATTTTAGAGTATTTCTCAAGTTTAAATTTCACTTCAGTTTAGTTTTAGTTCATTATCAGTGTGTTTTAGTTCAGTTTAAAGACGTTCAGAAATGGCCGTTTGTACCGTCTCCTTCCCCGACTTTACCCGAGTGAAAGCACGAGTTTGCACGAGTAAGGAAAACAAATTTGATTGGGCGTTATCCAGCGGGCGGGATATTCAATGTTTGGGGCGGGACACTGAGTGTTT
>JAPQLA010000010.1:8627901-8638339 GCA_029822935.1 Naso vlamingii
GTGTGTGTGTGTGTGTGTGTGTGTGTGTGTGTGTGTGTGTGTGTGTGTGTGTGTGTGTGTGTGTGTGTGTGTGGAGAGAGAAAAGAGACAGGAAGCAGTAGGTTGTCCAAGGCAAACAGGAAGCCTTCCCTTCCACAGGTGCAGCCTTTGTGTGTGAGGTGGGAGGGGATGATAAGGAGGAAGGTGGGGTCACCATCAGGCCACTCCGAGCCCGCCAGCGGTGAGTGCGCTTTCTTTCTCGGCTGCTCCTCGGCTTCAGAAGCCGGGCGGGGCCAGGAGGAGATAAGCCAGTCAAAGCGGCAAGGCTTGAGCTGTTTGCTTTGGCCCAGCACCTGAGCAGATGAAATCACGCTGCAGAGAATCAATCTTCTTCCTCCTCCTTGTCAGCTGTCTTCTAGGCTACATCATCTGCCAAGAAAAAGATTTACTGATCTGGTTGTTAGCGGAGATTTTGCAGTTAGGTTTTAAATTCATAAGCAAGAAAGCAGCTTTAATTTTCTAAGAGGACAGAGCTGTAACTTTCTTTTCACCCCTAACTGAAGGAGATTGATTCCCATGTCCGAATGTGTCTTTGATCTTCACTTTCTCAAATGTGGAAAATCTTGACTCCCAGAAATACACTTCCCGCTGTAACCCTAAATAAACTGGAGACCTTTAAGTGCTGGAAGAGTTCTGACTTCCAAGTAAAAGATGAACTTTTTAAAGATGCAAAGGAAGCGGCCCCACCTCTGCGCCTGCTCCACTCATGGCCTGAACGTCTTCCAGCAGCTGGCCGGTCAAGCTGGCACTGGCCTCGAGTGGAGCAGCAGGATGGGATCTTCCCGCCGCTGCACGATCCCTGCAGAGCAGCCAAGTCCCGGCAGGCCGCTTTATTAACTGGCGCCCAATTAGTTTCTGATGGTCACAGCTCGCTTGTGCTTAATGGAGCGAAGGTTCAAACGAAAGCTGGTGGGTTTTCATGTTCAAGCCAAGTTTATGGTCAAGTTATTTTCTCCTTAGCTTTTGCCCTTGAGTTAGAAAATTAAATCATCTCAGAAATGTCTTGCAGGTCATGTTTTTTTGTGTTTTTTTAACTTGGAATGCAAACGTGCCTGTCAGGACATTAATCCCAGCATAAATCAGGCCGCGTCCTTAATCCACAGTTTGAACCTTCATTTGCTAATCTCAAGATTTTCCCAAGCAGCTGTGCTCTCTTTTCTGCTCCTCTCACACCTCCTGAAACTCAGCGAAGCACTCAGCGATAAAATGGGCTGAATATCTGTGTCGCCCTACTTTAACTTCCTGCTCTGTTTCTGGCTTTTGGCTATTTATGCCCTGGACAGACCGTCTGTTCCCCATGTGTTTGTCACTGTTCATATGTTTCATGTCTTTCAAAGCTCATTGATCAGAGAAACGGTGGAAAGAAGTTCTTGTGCTATTTCAGAGTTTCTTTTTGATGGATTCAAACATGTGACATGAACCAAACAACACGTTCCTCATGTGACTTTCTGAAAATATTTCCTTCAAGACCTTGTTCTTATGTAATTTTTTTTTTTTTAAATAATGTAACACATTAGTCAGCCAAACATCTTTTTCTAATTATTTAATCTTCTATTTTCTCTTATTATTATATGAGAGCCTTAAAATAAAATAAAAAAAGTCCTTAAAACCCGAGCCTCTGCACAGCATCGTTCATTCTTCTTTAATTTCTGTTTTTCAGGAACAAGAGGAAAACAAAAGTGCAACTAGTTGGCCTGAATACTACATTGATCAGCTCAATTCAATGGCAGCTGTAAGTGATAACCTTAACTTTATTTATTCTGTGAATATAATTGAGGGAGTTTTCTTCTGTTGCTCTTCCTGAGTTTTTCCTTTTCTATATTCAAAGGTTTTCTCCTGTTCTTTAGGCAGCCTGAGACAAATCTGTTGATTTGCTATCTTTCTGCAGAATAAAGCTTTCAGTAAAATAGCATACACAAAGTCATTCAGTGCTAAAACACTCCTTTGACAGTTTGTCATAATAAAACCTTTGGAAGTGTTTTGGCTTTGATCTGATTTGATTTGTCGCTGCGACTTTATGCTCAGATCTTTGCAATGTTGAATCTTTTGTTGAATAGAGAAAGACGCTCCTCGCTCTGGAGAAAGAAGACGAGGAGGAGAGAAACAAAACCATCGAGAGCTTGAAGACAGCTCTGAGGACACAACCCATGAGGTGGACAAATCTCTTTTTATCTCCTTTCTGTTCGTCATATGTGATGTCATCTCCTCTCATTTAACCTCTTCTGTCACTCTTTTCACTTCCTCACAACAGTGTGTAAATGAGTCCTTTAGGAGTTGAACAGCTGTAAAGGTCACTGCAGTGTTTTGATTTGAATGAAACATAAATGTCCTGATTTACTTAAAACATTTACTGAGAATGTTTCAGTTGTACTACAGAGATGTAGAGGACATTTGTGCCTTGCGACTATAGCTCACATTAAAACTCATCTTTCTTGGTCACTAAACTCAGATGGCTTCTCTGTGCCTCTCAGGTTCGTGACTCGTTTTATTGACTTGGACGGTCTGACGTGCATCCTAAACTTTCTGAAGAACATGGACTACGAGACCACTGAGTCTCAGATCCACACATCTTTGATTGGCTGCATCAAAGCTCTGATGAACAACTCGCAGGGCCGCGCCCATGTCCTCTCTCACTCCGAGAGCATCAACATCATTGCGCAGAGCCTGGCAACGGAGAACATCAAGACCAAGGTGGCGGTGTTGGAGATCATGGGCGCTGTGTGTCTGGTGCCGGGTGGGCACAAAAAAATCCTGGAGGCCATGCTGCACTACCAACGCTTCGCCTGCGAGAGGACGCGGTTCCAGGTGAGTGGGAGCATGTCAAGTGCATAGTTGGGGATAAAGTGAAGATATTTAACGCCTGTAATGGCCTGTCATCCCGCAGACACTAATAAACGACCTGGACCGGAGCACGGGGCGATACAGAGATGAGGTCAACCTGAAAACAGCCATCATGTCCTTCATAAATGCTGTGCTGAGTCAAGGCGCTGGAGAGGTGAGATACAGGCATCCCACAGGAGAGGGTCATTCAGAAGACTTTTTCACACAGTTTTTGCTTATTTCTGTTCATTTCCCTCAAAACACAGACAAGTTTGGAGTTCCGTATCCACCTACGATACGAGTTTCTCATGCTGGGGATCCAGCCGGTGATCGATAAGCTACGTTCTCATGAAAACTCCACATTGGACAGGTGAGATGAAACAGAGAAAAATACTGTCTCAATCCGAAAAGGTTCTGGTGCTTCAAAAATAATGAAAAATAATCTGCTCTGTTGATCAGAAGCTGATTAACATAAAATCAAATAAAGTAATGGTAAAGTTTGGTCTGAGGAAACGTTTATCTGAATGCAAAAATCCACAAAGCCGCTCTGTCATGCATTAAACAGCTGACTGTTACCCTGGGAACACCGTAACACCCTTTAAACACGTGAATGACATCAGATGAGGTGAAAAGACAACAGAGATCGTACTCTTAGAGAAAGCATTTGTTTAACCACTTTCCAGACAGATCTTTCAGATTAAAACAAAATGAAAACAAACTGCCTGTCTCATCCTGTCTTTTCCTCTCACTCTCTCAGGCATTTAGATTACTTTGAGATGCTGCGGAACGAGGATGAGCTCACATTGTCAAAGCGTTTTGAGTCGGTAAGAGGTCAAAAAAAAAGTTCCTGATAATTTTCTTATTTGTGGCTGAAATGTTTTGCAGATGTTACAGACGCTGTTGTTTTACTTTCTCTCTTCCAGGTACATATAGACACCAAAAGTGCCACCCAAGTTTTTGACCTCATTCGCAAGAAGATGAACCACACTGACGCATACCCGCACTTTATGTCTGTCCTGCATCACTGTCTCCTCATGCCACGTGAGTGTCTCTGTCATTACGTGAACAGAAGAACACAGCTGGACACAAACAGTTACACAAAAAGCAAGTTGCAATCATCTGTGTTCGAAAAATGAGATTGAGAGAGTACATTTTAAAATATCCTGAAATTTGACAAGGTTCTGAACGAGGTCGTTGTAATTCTCCAGCAAAACGCACAGAGCATCTGTACCTTCTGGTTTCAGGCCAAAAAGATAAGAGTGTTGACTCTGTCCAGGTCAGTCAGTGCAGCCAAACTGAACTCTCTTTTTGTTCAGAGACTGTTGTTGGCTAATATTTGTTTTTTGTCACATCAAGTGTTTGCAGCTAGCAAGCTTTTCCCACAGAAAGACTGCAAAACAAAAAGCTGCCAAACAGCTGCAGAGACCTTTACTTCCGTGCTTACCTGACCTGTCATATGAGGCTGTTTGGTCAGAAACAACAACAGGATGTGTGTTCTGGGTGTTACTTTAATGAGGGAATTAAGGGTTTAACTAAAACTTAGACCTCAAATATAAGTGTTGCAGTTATACACAAGAGATCATAAAGTGCAAGCGTGTCATGGTACCAGGAATAAAATTAACATCACTAAGTATTTGCTGTATTGAGTCATTTAAAATTCCCAGCACTTGTCTGTTTGGCTCCTCAATGTAACTTTGGAATATTTTTCCTTTGTTTATCTTAGTCAAAGTGCCACTGTAGATCCAGCTTCAGTCAGTGCTTTCTTAGATACTAACAGAGAAACTAATCCTAATCTGTGAGTGATGAAACTCCAGCAGGCTCATGGGAAGCTCTCTCTTCCTCTCTCCTCAGATAAGAGGAGCGGTAACACGGTGCAGTACTGGCTGCTGTTGGATCGAATCGTCCAGCAGATGGTCCTGCAGAATGACAAAGGTCACGACCCTGATGTCACACCACTGGAGAATTTTAACGTGAAGAATGTCGTCCGGATGTGAGTCCTTTTGATTTCCTCTGACACATGAATGAGTGCACAGAACGGATCACGCTGCTGGCAGATTGAAGAATGGAGCACAGTGTTTGTGTTCCTGTTAAAAAGACATGTGCTCACCAGTGTTTGGCCCAAAAATAACTTCCCTTTTAAGTTCAGAAAAACAGTGCCTGGGTTTGTTCATGATGCTGGAGTTAATTTTCTGTGTCATCCTTTCTGCAGGCTGGTCAATGAAAATGAGGTCAAACAGTGGAAAGAGCAGGCGGAGAAAATGAGAAAAGGTTTGCAAGACTTTGAATTACATAACCTGGGAAGAATAAGCTTGTAAAAGGGGGTTAGTTCCAAATTAATTCATGTTTGTAGGAAACCAAATATTGCTGACTTCCCATTTCAGAGCACCACGAGTTGCAGCAGAAGTTTGAGAAGAAGGAGCGTGAATGTGATGCAAAGACTCAAGAGAAGGAGGACATGATGCAGACGCTCAACAAGATGAAAGAGAAACTGGAAAAGGAAAGCACGGAGCACAAGAACGTCAAGCAGCAAGTGGCCGAACTCACTGCCCGGCTGCATGAACTCAGCACAGTACGTTGTCCCTCATGTTCACTGAGTCACTTTTTAAAAACATAACAACACAAGCTGGACACTGACAAACCACTGATGGTTGCTGCAAAAGAAAGCGACGCCCCAGATGTTCAGATGTCCTGTGACTGAAATTTTGTAGGTGTATAATTACCTAAAAACAAGTATCTGAAGGCAGTGGGACTGCCATGTCGACAGACATTTTGCTACAGTAGCCCAGAGCAGACAAACCATCACTGACTATACACAGGTGCTTCCGCTGCCACCATTGGCTCTTCTGCATACTCGGAAGTGGAGGCTGAGTGAAAGGATATTTAGTTTGTTACGGTCTGCATCGTACCACTAGATGCTGCTGAATCCTGCACACTAGACATTCAAAAAAACACATTTTTGTAATAGTCTACTCTGACTCTTTACTCTCGGGTAGTGACTCCAACTTTTTTTGATGTACGACTCCTTGTCAAATGTTACTGTCCTCTCTTAAAGGGATTTCAGAAAAACAAATAAGCCCCATTTCCACTGAGCGGTACAGCTTGGTTTGGTACGGTACAATATGCAGTCATTTGTGTTTCCACTGGCAAAAGGGTACCAAAATAACCATACCATCCCTGATTTGGTCACCCTTTCGTTTGGGTACCAAGCGGCCCCGTAAAGTGTTCTGAGAGGGCGGAGCCACACACACTGCAGTCAGTTGACTGCAAGCAGGCAAAAAGCTGTTTTTAGGTGTTCTCACAGAACTGTTAATATATCACTTCAGTTAAGTTTTATATATATTTTTAGGGGAAAATGTTACCATGTAGATTTTAAATATGTAGTCAGTTTATCCAAATAAATAAATCTCATGAAGTGTTTGGACTTGTGAGGAGCTGCAGCTCACAGTGAGACCCGCCGGTCTGCTCGCCGCAGCAACCCGGCTCCTTAAACTGTCACTCTGGAGAGAAAGTTAACTGATGAACCGATGATCTGTGCCGAGATCAAACGCCGGTCGCAATGTTTCTGCAGCATTTTAAAACATGAAACAAAAACCAAAG
This sequence comes from Naso vlamingii, assembly GCA_029822935.1. NCBI lineage: Eukaryota > Metazoa > Chordata > Actinopteri > Acanthuriformes > Acanthuridae > Naso > Naso vlamingii. The sequence goes on from JAPQLA010000010.1 coordinate 8,634,358, forward strand.
GATGCTTTGCCGCCTTTTCATGTTGATTCTTTGCTGTAAGTTTAGCGTTACTGATGGAAAAAAAATCATTTCATTCACTGAGCTGCTTAGATGCATCGTTTAAGGTGGGACATTTACATGCTGTTCAATGCTACATGCTGTTACACCATAAATGAATCAGTCCACCTTAAAAGCCAATATGACGAATTGAAGAGGATTTATTTGTCACACATACATGTTGTACATGTAGGGTAGAGAAATCTTTGAACATCGACCACAGTTGAGTTGCGTTCGCCTTTCTTTCATGATGACATACACTTTAGTAAGGATTGGGTCTTCAAAATCTTTATAAAATGGCAAGGAGTTTCTACTGGTTTATGCAGCTGAAATTATTTTTCATCTCAAGAAAAAGTGTCAGAGCACTGCTAAAGTGTGCTCCTGCAGCACAACACTCATGCATCTTGCATAAACCCCGCCCACCAGGTAAGGGTATGGTTTGCAATGGAAACATAAGCCAGGTCTAGGGGTACCGTTCCGAAGAACTCCATACAAAACTGAACCAAACTGTACCGCTCAGTGGAAACGAGGCGACAGTGAAAGGTAGTTAGGACTTTTATATGAAAATAAACAAAAATATAAATATTTTTTCTATCATAATCTCTAGATTTTCTCCTGACACCTTGGGTTTGGAACGACCATTATAGGACATGAAGGGGCCTGAGGAATATGTATTGAAACATTAAGTATTAAAATCCTTTAAAATTTAAAGAATAAGGCTAACGATATTCTGTATTTTCGTGATGTTCAGCAGATCTCATGGAAGAACAAGTGACATTTTTCTCTGGTCCAGTGTTTTTTAATGTTTTTCTCTCCCTGCAGAGACAAGCAGCCGTTGTTCCCGGAGGCCCCCCCCTCGTCCCCGGTCCCCCCGGTGGTCCCTTGCCTCCTCCACCTATGCCAGCTTTTGCAGGCATGGGCCCACCTCCCCCGCCGCCTCCCCCTGGGGGCATGATGCCTCCTCCACCTCCCCCTCCTCCCCCTCCAGGTGGACCCCCACCTCCTCCTGGACTCCCGCCTTTTGGAGGTGTCCCTCCCCCGCCAGGGGCGCCCCTGGGACCTTCCCTGAAGAAGAAGAACATTCCGCAGCCATCCAACGCACTCAAATCCTTTAACTGGGTCAAGCTAGCAGAGGTGAGAACAGCCACAGAGACGTGAATTTACTGCTGCTTTGTGTAAAAACGTGAGTTTGAAATGTCTTCATCTCCTCGCGCAGAATAAACTGGAGGGCACCGTGTGGATGGATGTGGACGATGCCAGGGTTTTCAAAATCCTCAATCTGGAGGACATTGAGAAGACCTTCTCAGCCTATCAGAGACAGCAGGTACTGAGGACGGTGCAGCCCAGCTCTTCAAGTGTCTAGTGTCACAGAGGCCGGGGGGGGGCTCAGCAAAAATTTCTTCTGTGTTGCAACTTATTATTTCTCAAGCACCGCTGGAGGAGACACAAGGGGAGCAGTCAGAAGTCAGCCTAAATTTTTTAAAAAAGAAGAAAAAAAGAAGGGACATGTTTGGGGGGTTTATTATTTATTATAGCAGATGCAAAAACTTTCATGCTTGAATCATCTCAAAAGCTTTCTTAAATTTTAAATGATGCTGCTTTTTCCTCTTTATGTTTGTGGGTTTGATTGTTTTGCAGCGTTTTGTGATAGAAAATGCATGAGTGAGCTGCTCAGAATCCTTTTTTTAAAAGAATTTGTTGCTTCAGGCTACATCCACATTAAACAATCCCTTTATATACCTGTATTTTAAACACCGTAACAGCTCCAGTCTCCATCTGTATGACACACCCTAGAACATGACCATTCAGCCTCCATGAAACAGAACTTGTAATCACACAGCACCTGTTCATTCAAAGAGCGTTTCCTCTTTCTGTTCTCTAGTCTGTGGAAATTAGCCAGCGGTTGTTTTACTTCGATGTGTGTGCAGTCAGTAACTCTCAGACTTGTGACAGAACTCACCGATGATAAACGCGTCACTTCAGGCTCTGAGCGCCGTGTTTGGACGTGACATTAGTCTGCTCCAGGAAGATGATGACAGCCTTACAGTCTTGTCCAACGATGACAGAAACAACTTGTCAGGATAATCCAAACACATCGGCGGTTTTCCGGAGTCTCCCCTCGTTACTTAAGTAACATAAAAACAATGTGCAGGTCACTTTTGTGAAAACATCCACGAGCACCCGCATTGATGTCGTTCCCTCCACATGCAGGCATGTTTCTCGCTGAGGTCGATCAGGGCCGATCTGAACGGCGTGCGAAGGTTTTCTCATAATTCCACTGAATTTTCGAATAATTTGTTCTTCATGTCAAAATAACGCCAGGTATTCAAGGCTCACAGATGCATTACAGGCTAATGTAGTATTTTCTTCTGGAAAATAATCATATGACTGGGGCATCAGCTATTCCAAACATCTCCGTCTCTGCCCGTCAACAATGAGAAGCAGCGTCGGAGTCTTCAAATTTAAACAGGAAGAGCAGCGTCTCCAAACTGCTCCGTCTTTGTGCCACCAAAACACCAGATCATTGACGATGCCAGACTGAAACGTAGCAATACAGATGCGTCCTCAGTTTAAAACACAGTAATGTGGATGTAGCCGAAGTTTGCAATTAATTTTTCTTTCTAGATATTCATACGCAGTGGAATGAGCATGTGTGTGCTTAAACACGATCTTCAGCACGGCAACGCACATAATAAAACAAAATCCTTAATGTTGGATTTAATTTAATGGGAAAGTTCATCAGGAAAGGCCGCCCCATACACGGCCAATATCTCCAGAAATTAGCAGCTTACATTAAAACATATAGTTAACAGCTCTACAAGTGAGAGGAAAAAATTTGGGGGTGAACTGTTCCTTTTTATTTAGATAAACCTGAAATAATCCATAGAGGAAAAGTCAGGTATCAATAAAAAATAAGTTTAAACAAAGAAAAAAAAACCCTTGACACATTTCTTCAGTGCACAGCATGTTGACCACAAGCACACACTGACGGACTGAACGACTCACTGCTGCTCACTTCATTACTGATGGATCACCGTTACTGAAGTGCTGAATGAGCTCTGATTCATTTTGCTGTTTGTTTTTATGGGCTGCAATCACATAATGCTTAACTTATTCTAATGAGTGCTTACATCTTCCCTGCTTCTTGCCTGCATTTTAGGACTTCTTTATGATCAATAACAGCAAACAGGTGAGTGCACTTACAGTACAGATTTACAGTCTGCCACTTTTGTCGTCTCTCGTTGATTCAGTCAGATGTGTGTAAAACATTGTGTCCTGTTGCACTTTCAGCCACAGAATATCCAACCTTTTGTTCAGAGTCCGCTGCCTGTACGTGTGTGTCGTGTTTGCATGTATTCATGAATGTGAGACTGATTCTCCTCTATGGACTCAAGGGCATGTGTCATCTTCATTGTTGTGTGTCTGGTGGGTGACTGCAACCGAAACTAACCTCTGCACATTAAAAATAGCCTGTTGCACTCTGACGTCTTTATAACTTTGCCCACAGAAAGAGGCCGAGGACGACACACTGAGCTCGAAAAAAGTCAAGGAGCTGTCGGTCATTGATGGCCGTCGAGCTCAAAACTGCAACATCCTCCTGTCGCGGTGAGTTCAGCATCACAACACTCATGATAGTGATGCTGTATTATGATGCAGCACTTCTGCTATATTTAATACGTTGCAAGACAATCATTAATGATACATTATGACGTTAATGAGACTGAAGAAAAAAAACCTTAAAGGGAGACTGCTGGCTGTGATGTCTCCTGGAGCCAAATTGCTCAAAGGTGCACAAAGCAGCAGGACAAAGAGTGAACACTTGTAGCGTTATGCAAGAGCCAATATGACTTAAAAGGGATTCACCAACTTTCGCCCACCGCTAATTAGCTTAGCTCAAACACTGGTAGTCAATGGGAAGTGCTAGCCTGCCTCCACCTAAAGTCAT
>JAPQLA010000010.1:8663762-8674067 GCA_029822935.1 Naso vlamingii
CCGTCTCTTCCTTGTTACTGCACACACAGTCCAAAGAATGGGATCTGTCTTCTTGTGTGGAACTCAGGAGGAGGTGAATAACAAGAAAAATAAAGTTGGTGTGTCCCCTTAAAAACAACAGGCCGTTCATATATTGTGTATGTTCTTCTAGTGAATTATAAAAACACAGCAACACACTCCTGGGTTACTGGTATATACATTAAAACCAGTGCCTTCAGTCCCTCTGCAGTGGATCATAAAAAATTCAAGCACAAACAGGAATCTCATGATCCTGCAGTTTCAGTGAGTCTGAGGGTCAATGAGTGCAGACAATCATCCGCTGTGACCTTTGAGTCTCCATGTTGCTTTCATGGCCACGTTCACCCGTGGACCCCGCACATACGTTTCCATAACAACATTGTCAGTTAGCCACAGAGCTGTGCATCAGTTTAACTTTGGACTTCTACAAACTGGCATAAAAAATATACTTTTTACACTTACTACAGATTTAATTACAGCTGATATCTGGAACGTTATGAGCTGAAGTTGCTGTCGATCTGATACCTTATCTGTGTCGATGCCCTTAGACATAGCCCAGGTGGACACGATGAAGTCCATGACCCTCTCGCTCAGACCTTTGGGAACCTGATAAAGTTTCAGGAAGTCACGCACATTGTTCAGCATCTCGTGGTAGCGGTTTGTGTTGGTGTACATCTGCTGGAAGATGGTGGTGACGTTTCCAAAGATTGTCGCATACAGCAGCGCTGAAACAAAAGGTAAAGGGCAAAACTCTTAAACTGATTTCTTGTAGAAAATGTGAAGAGGGAATCAGCTCTATCCAAGTGAATTATTCTGGATCACCGGGAATTTGGTTCACATGAAGGTCTGAAATGTTTTCATCTATGTAATCTTTTTTAAATTCTATAACAGTTTAGATATTTTACATCAAATTTGCGGTTGTTAATGAGTATCAGGTACCCTTAAAATCTACTAAATAACATCACATGCACCTCTCCATTTTTACCTTTGAAAGGACCTAAAACTGCAAGTAAGGTGTGAATTTAGTGTGAGCACATTTAACAGGAAAGATAATGGGTGTCTTCATGTATCAAGTACCTTAGTTAAGGAGTTATTAAGAGCTAAAAAAAAAAAAAAAAAAACATAAAAAAAAAAGATAACAAATCAATCAAAATATTTTAACCTTTAAGACTTTAATTTTCTCCTTCATTGGACAATTAAGGTCCTTTTAGGGTATGAATTAAGGATGGTTTAATGTATTTCAGAATAATTTTAAGGGTTTTTTACTCCTAGAAATCCCCCTCAAACTATGCACAGTATCTCTCACAAATATCCTCATACAGTATATTGCATTTCTTTATTTATTTTGCCGTAAAGTTTACACAAATACCTGAAATTGTTATTATTGTATCCATTATCATTGAAGAATATACAGTTGAATTTTAAGGTGAAAAGTTAATAGAGTTTGTTTCATACTGAAAGAGAAAAAACAATGAAAAATTCTTGAGAAGCTGAACTGAATGTTGGCAAACATGAGACACAATGCTGGAAGTCCAAAGTAAACAAAGAGGTTTTTACTGACATTGTTTATTTTGTAAAAGCGGCGGCACATTTCAGTGCAAAGAACTGACTTTGCTGTACGTTTATTGTACACTCCCAGCATAATACTGACAATATAATACTCTGCAGAGTTAACACACATAATGAGCGGTGGATTGAGTCTCTGTAATGTAACTCATGATGCACATTTCCTCGGTGAGGGTGCAGCGCTGCAGTGACCTCAAAGAGTCAGTCAGTTTCTCTTATCGTGAAGTTTTAACCACTCAAGAGGAAAGAGTCGTCCCCAGTCGCCACAGCGGGATCACGGAGGTTCAGATACATAACGTGATGGCTCATTGTCCTTTAACCACACATGAGCCTGCAGGCAAACTCTCCCTTCCTCCTCTTCCTCCCTTCCTCTCCCATAATTACTGTATCTGTAGCAGGAGATTTATCGGCCGTAATTGGAGCCGACGCTTCAGTGTGACTGAGTGATCCTCGGATCCAAACACCACCAGAGCACTGGCTGTTTACTTTTGGAAGTACAAACCTTGAAGCGCGGCTGTCAGTTTGGGTTTCCCTCACAGTTTTTTGCATCACTTTACATGCTGCTGCAGAGGAGCGGGCCAAAGGTCAGAGCGCGAAGGCGAGTCATGACCGAGGAACTGTAAGAAAACGCTGACAGTGGAAGCAGTGACTCTGAAGGTGAAGCTATTACTGTAACATTACTGTAAAAATGTTGAATTCATGACCAGGCAAGTGGACAGTTTAGCTTTCAATGATTAATAAAAAAACAACTTTTTCCTTTTTGTGGTTGTGTTTTAAGTTTTTGCAGTTGTTTTTCTTTTTGTTGTTGTGTGTGTGGGGGGGTTGTTGTTGTTGTTATGTTTCTTCCTTTTGCAGTCTGGTGTTTTGTTTTTGCAGTTGTGTTTTTTCTATTTGCGATCCTGACTTGTGATTTGTTGATGTGTTTTACTTTTTGCAGTTGCATTTTTCTATTTGTTGTTGTGGGTTTTTTTGTGTGTGTGTTTTTTTGTTGTTGTGTTTTCATTTTGTGATTGTAATTGGCACTTCAGGGCCACCGTACCAGTTTCTCTATTTGTCTGCACAGAGCTTTTAAGAAAAAAAAAAAAGATTCTTTCAGTTTTAACACATTACAGGGATTCAGTAATTGAAGTGTGAGGGATTGAACACAGTGCTTTCCTGATGGAGGGAAGTGAACATGTCACTTTTGATCAGCGACTGAGCCGAGCGCTAAACTCTCCCCTGTGGTTCAAACACAGAGGCTTCAGCCAAATATGAGCTACAAGAGGCGAGAGAGGCAATGAATTACCAAAAACTGTCGAGTGTGAGGGATTTTGTTAATGTTTGCAAAATTAAAAACAGCAGTTTATCACGTCATTGTCCAGGAATGAACCACTCTTTTTGGATTAGCCACAGTACTTATTTGACTTACAGACATTTGGATGAACGTGGAACATTTGCACCATAATGACGTCATTTTATGAGCGTTGTAACTGATGAATAAATGATGTAAAACTAAATTTACATCCAGGTTGAGAGACTAAGTGCTGACTTCAGCCTCAGCCGCGAATGCTTTTCAACCTAAAGCAGATCTTTCCCTCCTCTTATCATTAATTCAGTCTTTCAAGTTCAAGCTGAAGATGTAAAGTAAATCTAAAAGGAAGGTGCTGCCCCTGATGTCCTGACAGGGAAACTTCCTGCCACAAAAAATTGCATGCACAGCAGGCCTCTCACATGAACTACTGATGTGCAGAAAGAGAAAAGCATAGGAATTTTTTGCATCAACTCAATTTTCCCTTATTTGTATATAAATTGAGAGCTCATTAAAACAGCCTAAACTAGACAGGACAGCAGCTAGATATATTTAACCACCATGCACTTCTCCAGTCATGTGTTCATCACACTGAGCTTGAATTTGTCATGGCATCTGCTGCTGAACCTGTTCAGCATCTACACCATATGTTTTTGTTACTCCCAGCTGTCAGAGAGCAGAGCACACAAGTGTGTCCAGCATGCATGTAACTCATCCAGATTGTCTCAGCTCCTGCAAGACTGTACGAGCACGTTATTATATAGTTCAAACTTACATCGAACAAATATCATGTGACTCAAAATCCATCTGCTTTAATCCATTCACACGACGTTTTAACACTTCCAGACGAGGCGGAGGGATGGTGGATCCTAACTGTCTCCATACATGAGAGCAACGCTTCCTGGCCACGCCCCCATTTGGGTGGAAACAAACCCTCTTCGTTGACTGGCAGTAAATTCAAAATATCCGACACTGTGAATTTAATCACCTTAAATGACAATCCCATATTTATTTTGGGTATTATGAGCACAAATACTATCCAGCCAATCTAACTCTTACAAAATGTCTTTGTCGATCAATGATCGTCATCGTTATGCTGAAAAAATGAAGGAAGTAGGAGTTGGTGAGTGTCCTTTCAGTGTATGTCCATCAAAGTGGAGCAACGACCCCACGCACTGGCCAGAGGTATCACATCCTGACATACACACCTACCTCACTGAATCTCCAGGTAATGAACTTCTGACATATTTCCTTACAGTAACACAATTTATTTGGCTGTTTCGGTCATTTGTACAATGTGGCATCACTGTTCACTAACTGCTTAGCAGGAGTTTTAACAAGCTAGTAGCTGCAGCTGTAACAGGCTGCTCATAGTTTTCTCATGAGGTTTTTTAACATACGATAATATGACACAGAGCCACAGCTCATGACCATAACTATCATTAATATTTACCTGCTGTTTGATTTGATTCACCTGTTGTTTATGACCAAGATGTCTGTGATTATTATATAAGAAAGGCAACGGTAATAATTTCATCCTAAATATCCAAAAAAATGAAGAGGGAAGCCACCATAACGCTGCAAAACAGTTTAATGCCTTAAAACTGCATCATTCACATGCTTTCTAGGCAGACGAACACAAATAAGGCTTAATGTAACACATGCAGACCACTGTCAGTGTTAGTAGTAATTTAGTGGTCTGCATGTGTTACATTAAGCCTTATTTGTGTTCATCTGCCTGATCAGTGCTGTGAAGGGGGCATTTTATGACAGTAAACTTTTTTTTGTAAAGAAAATCATAACACTGGGTTTTTTTGTTTTGTGATGTACATAATGCAAAGCAGTTAGCCTAGAAATCTAGACGCACCCTAGCAGCAGCAAATAGATTTGCTCAGCCAGTACGTCTAGCAACGAGCCGTAGGGACTTTGTAGGTCCTGAACACCGTTTGTGTTCACCAATCACAGCGCTCTATGTGTTTAGAGAGTCGTTGGGCGGGCTTAACGCGATGACGACAGGCCTGCGACGGTGAACAACAAGAAAGATGGTGTTGGCGAAGGAAAAGCAGTCGTTTGAATCAGTGTTGGCATCAACTTTGGCAGAATTAGACTCGTCCTTTTCTTTGAAAGTTGAGCAAGAAAATGCACTCAAGTAATTTCTTTCGAAGAAAGATGTATTTGCTGTTTGCCTGTTTCCATCGCTTTGACTACGTCATCTCGTTCTTTGCTCTGATTGGTCGTAGCGCTACCCTATTACGTGCAGAGGCAGTTTGAAAGACAGCGCTCATCCTGCCCCTTGGATTGAGCGGAGGTCTATCGGTCGTTGCCAGAATATACATTTTAATGTTATAGTATGACTTGCCAGGCTACAAAGCAGCAGCTTTTAGGCACAATTCTGTTAGGTTTTTGAATCTGACACCTTTGTTTTCACACTTTGTTAATCAGCAGATTAATTTATTATGTAATGTAAGTAATCATTTGTTGAAGTGACAACAGCGGTAGGAAATCATGCTAATGATGAAACACAATGTAACAGTATGAAAGTCAAGGAGCATTTTTGGGCACTGGTAATTTGACATTTATACTCTAACTACAGTTTACCTGATGATTCGTGTTCCTGATCACTTGTACTTGTTAAGGGGTACTTTTAAAGTGTGGTGTACTTTTACTGATTGGAATCTTGATTCAAATGCTATCTGTCGGGAACAAGTGACAGAAAATGAAATCTGCCAGCAGAAATCAGCAGATCAGTGAGGTAAAACACATATTTTCCATTGAACAGAGATCTCAACTCTGATATGATCTATGCTATTTTTATTTTCATCAAGTATTTCAGTGGACCACTGAATGAACAGTGGAGCCACTGTTCTTTTGTCCTCTGCTTACATTTACAGAGACTGTCAAGGTTGGACTGTATGTCCATTGAAGAGGAAATGCAATGGTCACTTTGATTTAAGCGGGTTTTGAAAGGCTTCACTTGAATTTCACTTGACAAACTGTCCACTGGACAATTATTAAATAATATACAGTTTCTGCTGTTTGCCAGAGGATTGGATGAATACAGGAGAGACTGGTGTTTTAACTGGAGACTGTTTGTCCAGTCAGAGAGCTTGTGTGTATCTGTATTAGAAGACCGTTTGACGTCATTGTCTTTTTAATGTCATCGCCGTCTATTAACCTCAGAATCCCAAACAGTTTGTGGCTGTTTTTTTTTTTTTGCTTCTGTCACATTTTTACTCACTGTGGGCTCATATTTTACTGTAATATAAAGTCCTGCACCTCTATGGATTCAGGACAACCATGGCAAGAGAAAGAGGTAACTCAACAAGAAGTGCAGTGTAACAAAGTTAAAATGCTCTAAATCATAAAAAAAGAAAAAAAAAGAACATTGAATTTCTCGGATTTTTTAATTTACAAAAATTGAAATAATAAGGAATCAGTAAATACAACATATTTTTAGGTGCCTTTAGGTCTGAGGTACACAGGAAAAATATTTTGGTGGCTCTATAATTCTGCAGCCAGTATTCAGGCTGCACAAGGCCCTCCTGCCAGTTGGCGCTCAGGGTTCACTGCGCTCATGAATTATAGAGAGGCGAGGGGCGGGCCTATCTGAATCGTTCTTGGCATCCTGAGTGCACAAAGGAATGCAGAATTTTTTGTTTTTTACAGATTGTAGACAGAGCAAACTGTTTGTTTTTGGCAGATTTTTAATAAAGACATGAGGAATGAAGAAAATATGAAAAGTCACAGTTTTAAGTTAGATTTATGCTTAGATTTCAGTACGTGTCCGATGTCACACGTGAGACATTTATTGCCTATCAGTAACTTGAAAACATGATGATTTAAACATTTTTTAAAGTGTCTGGCTATGACAATCATTTTATTTGAAAAATGTTTTTTCAGGCCTGCCGGCGGGCCCTTGGCTTCTGAGGGTTTTTAGCCACCACTCATACCAAGAACAGCAGTGGCAGGGTGATACTACTTCTTATGTAATATGTGGTGTTTTCTAATATAATATTATCAGAAGATTAAAATTTTGCAGTGATATGAAAACACATCTGCTGAATTTGAAGATGTTCAGTCAAGCACTTGGAGTAGTAAACACAGCGCTTGGTGCAGGAAAGTAATTGAGTACTTACATCCCACCATCATCATGGCCACAGAGAAAATCTTTTCGCCATCTGTAGCCGGAGCGATGTTGCCAAATCCGATGGTGGTGAGACTCGTCATGGTGAAGTACAGAGAAGAAATGTACAGCGTGTCCTTGTTGGGACCGCCTTCCCACTGTCCTGTCCCGCTGGCGTTGTAGCGGTACGGAGTCCCGATGCTCAGGGCCAGCTGGTAGAGCCAGCTGTCCGTCTTAATGGTGTTGGTGGTCTCATCGATGACCTCGTAGTCCCCGATGCTGTACCAGATGCAGGCCAGCCAGTGAGCCACCAGGCCGAAGACGCACACCAGCAGGACCAGGACGGCCGCTCCATACTCCAGGTAGTGGTCCAACTTCCGGGCCACTCGGCCCAGCCGGAGCAGCCGGATCACTTTGAGGGAGCTGAACAGGCTGCTGAGACCCTGGAAGAGGTGAGTGAGACGTTGTTGATGTGACATGATTGGTCAAAAATTAATCACCAAAATATCAAAAGTTAGTCTCATGTGGAATGAATGCACTTGTGTTAAATGTGTTTACTGGTAATGAGAACTAACTTTACAGCATAATGTCACAAATACTGCATCAGCATGTTCAGTTGCTGCACTATTAAAGTCAATAAAAGCAAACTGACTTCATATAATCATATCTGTTCATAACCAATGAGGTAAAAGAAAAAATTATGGGCTGATAATTAATTGGCACCAATAAATATTTTACGTCATTAACATGAGTATGTGCTTACTCTGTTTTCTGACATTCTTTCATCCAAACGATTAAAAAATAACCCGACGAACAGAGCTGAACTGCAGAGCTCGGGGATAGTTCTTTGTGGGTTTGTTGATAAAAGTGATTTCTTGAACACTGCATGATGTCATCTGATCCCGTGTTAACACACAAAGGCTCATTATAAAAGCTTTAAGAGAAAAATGTGGATTTTCTTACAGGTAGTACAGAGTCTTCTGCCCGTGTTGTATTTCTGTGGAAATGTGAGGACTCTCGGAGATGACTTGCTGAAGAAGCAGATGTGATGACATCCTTTATTGAAACAGGTAACGAGATGTTTTAATATTTATATGCAGAGTTAAATATCAAGGCTTAAGCTTATATTAAACTTCAAATGAGAGGAAGTGCCAAAAAAAACATCCTCCATTTTGGGAACAGGTTTGAAATTCACTCACCTCATCCACATTTTCAAAGGCGTTGATGATGTCATAGGGCAAACAGGACAGAAGGTCGATGACGAACCAGGTCTTCAAGTAATTCATTCGTATCAGCTTGGCATCTGAAATGACCTCTCCGGCGGGACCCACGAAGGTGGTGTGGAAGTTGAGCACGATGTCGATCAGGAAGATGACGTCCACGACGCTGTCCAGCACCAGCCAGGCCAAGTTGTTCTGCTTGGTCTTGAAGGAGACGTTGTAGGGCACCATGATGGCCGTGTAGAAGGTGAGGATGAGGATGATCCAGTCCCAGGTGGTCTTGAAGGTGCAGTAGTGGAGGATGATGTGCGGAGGGGTCTTCGGGGCTTCCTGTTTGTACTGAGGGAGAATTTCTGACCCCAGCTGAAGAGCCTTTCATGAGGGGGAACATTTACCAACATGTGAGCTCAGAATTATGACCAAGCAAAGCAAAGTTCACCGTAACCATTCTCTGCAGTTCTAGGGGAGGTTTTTTTTTTTAGGTTGGAAGTATTAATGTCTCAATTGGAAAAACAGACTTCTACAGACTCCTTCCTGATTTAATTTTATCTGTTTTAAAACAGACCCACAGCACTGACAAACAAGTTTTTGTTTGTTCAGACCTGGACGTCGCTCACCTCAGCCAGTCTGGAAGGCTTGTGGCTGACCTCAGTCTTGCTCAGCGGCGCCAGCTGCTGCACCAGGTTGCGATTGTTGGTCAGTGCCCGTGTCAGTCTGGCAAACTTGGTCCATCCTACTTGGAAACAAAAAGACAAAACATCCCAGATTTTTTAAATTTTAATTATTGCTTTTTAATGCAGAATAGGAGATACGTTAACAATTCATACGTTAGCATAATGTGGGATATTGAGTGGGACATGATGGTGTTCAAATCTTTACTGTAAAACCAGTCAGATCTTATCAGCCTGCAAACTTTGCATTGAAACACACTGATATTCTTCTCTTCCCTCTGTGTTTAATCAGTGTTTTCATACATGAACCATGTCCTCGTGGCCTGAGTGCCCTTTGTTTCTGCTCGATTCATGTAAACGTCTTAGCGGCAGACTAAACCCCCTGGGACATGGCACGGCGAGGACCCACAGAGACCAGTGTTCACTGACCCGCACACACAACACCTGGACAGTTGTATGTTACAAATGAGAAGACAAGTCACAGGCGAGTGTGTGTATATGTGTGTGTGTGTGTGTGTGTGTGTTTGTGTGTGTGCGCGTGCGCGCTTGAGATTTCTGGCCGTCCTGCGTCCTCTCACCGGATAAAACTGAGCTTTGATAAAAGCGTCTGGACCTTAAATGACATGTGTGCTTGATGTGAGTAATGTGTGTTTTAAATGGAATAAGAATGATGTGAAATGAAGTCACGTCCACAGTGAAATACTGAACGCAATCACGCTGAAATCATTTGGTCCAGACACAAGAATATGAACTGTCTCACCTTTAGTTGCTTCATCTTCAATGGGCTGTTTGAACAGTGTGATGTCTCTGAAGGTGCAGAGGAAAAGCACCACCTTGTCATTTTCATTTCTGATGGGGGCCACCTGCATGTACAGCCATATTGGTGTTCCTGCAGGAGAACATTAACATGAGAATTGTGAGAGCACAAATCAAAAAAACATCCTCTAAACAAATGAGACTAATGGGAGTAAATGTGATTGTATGAAATCACTTTTAATTACGCGTTTACTTTAGTGAAAACATACAGCACCATAATGATACTCACTATTCTTTGTATAGAGCAGCACCTCATAGAAATCAGACTCATAGCTGTCAAAGGTCTTCCTGATTTTGTCAATAGTCTTCTTATCAGTCAGGTCACCGTACATGAAACTGTATAAGAAGAAAGAAAACCAGGAAGCAACAGAGGGGGACGCTGTTGTTAGCTGATCAAAAGGAAAAGCAGAGGATTGATAAGTGAAAGGAGCATCCCAGAGTCAATGCATGTACTGTGCACATGGCTTCATAGGTCACATAAGCCCCGCCCAAATAAATGCAGACGTTCTCTTTAGAAGGGTGAATGACCTATAGCTAGCAACTTTCACCTGTCCTATAGTGTTTCTATCCCCTGTTTCAACATGAATGGCAGTGAATGGGCTT
>JAPQLA010000010.1:8674167-8693474 GCA_029822935.1 Naso vlamingii
CACATGGTCACATTTGAACATTTGGAGAAGACAGAGACGATCTCTGCTGATGGAGACGAGTCAGAGACAGACTGGGATGGTGCTTTAAAATTAAAGTGATATATCACTGCAAAACTATTTTTTGTGTATCAGTTACTCACCCTAAGATGTCTTAAAGTTAAGAATTTATTGTTGACCTTCCAGTGTTCCTCCACGGTAAACAGATTTTTTCCAAAATGTGAGTGACTCACTTTAACTTCTTTTGCTGGCAATTTATGGAGATACAGTTTCAAAACATCCAAACCATCTGAAAACACCCATCCAAAAATCTCAACAGCTTCCTGTGGTTTAATCCAAGTCTTCTTTATAGGATCAATACTTCCAAAGCACTGAAATTTTGGCTAAGAAGCTGCTAAATTCAACATATCCGTAACAAGGCTCCCTGTCGCATGCCTGGACAAGCGTATACATTAGATACCAGATTTATTACATTTATTAATTTCAATATTTATTTTAATTATCTAATTTTATTTATTTCTATGTTTATTTGAAAAGGACAATGCACAGCTCTTTAGCAGTACAAGAGTTAGCTATAAGCTAATTAGTGTGAATGCTGTTTCAGCATTCACACTATTGTTCTTCTGTTCTTTATACTTATACTTATTATTATTATTATTATTATTAGTAGTAGTAGTATTCCGCCCATTTTTTGGCCTTTAACTACTTCTGCATACTTTCTACTATTAAAACCATTCTGCTATCAAACTGTTCAGCTCTTTCAGGACATTCAAGCTATATCTTTTTGCTTTTTTAGCTTTTATACTTTTTAAAATATTTAGTTTTTATCACAAAATTTTGCCCCATTTAAATATATTAGAAACTCTTCAACTCCGCTTCAAACCCACCCTACTTTGAACTTGTGCTGCTTCCACATACTTTTAGCAAGAGACTTCATTCCACCTTTGAACAAGACAGAAGACTTTGAACTATATTTCTTCATTCACATGTTTTTCTATCTTCTACCGTTTTTGGCACATCGCAGTTTTCGTTTCAGGCGCTTTCTGTCCCTCTTCCGATTTTATAATGGGTGTGTATTGCAGAATCCTCTGTAGGCTAGAGTGATGATGTCACACAGCAGAGGACAGACGCAGTGAAACATAAAGGACAAATCTCAGAAACAACTCCCAATGAGTCCCACAACTTGGACAAAATCACACAACAAGCATCAGAAAACAGCAGGAAATTTTGTGACGGTTCTTGTGACATAAGTTTGGAAGCAGTCAGACTTACACTTTGTGATCTGTGAGCCTCAGTTGGAGGCATGCCCCACCCAAATCCTCATTGACTCCAATGTTATTTTGGGTCTGACTCTGTTGTCCAGGACTGAGTGGCGTAGTATTTTTAAAACTGCCGTATCTTCTTTATTTTGAGGTTTACGCACACAAACCGCATTTGTATTTCTTCAGTACAACCTTCTGGTGCTCAAAATCAGCTCAGTTTAGCCAAATAAGACAGAATTTTGGCAGGAGACTGCTCTGTTTAAGGGGAGCACTTCTGTGTTTTTAGTCCTACGCACAGTGCAGTCAGTGCTAATGGTGATATAGCCTACTTCCTCAAGTGGTAATCTATTTCTCCTATAGTACAGTCAATAAGCCTCCAGACTTCCAACCCAAAAGTCAAGAGTTCAAATCCCACCTCCACAAGTTCTTCAAACTCATCAATCCAAATACATGTTTCATTTGCTCAGCAAATTTTTTTAACATTATTTGCTGATTCAAACTTACTTCTATTTATACACATAGCAACTTACCATAGGTGTCTGTCTGTCTGTTTGTCTGTCTGTCGCTCTCTCTCTCACACACACAAACACACACACCCAAATAGACACACACCTTTGCTTATATACCTTTATAGAGAATCTGATCTAAATAAAAAGAGATTCTTCAGACTCTATGAAGACTAAGGGACACAATGATGACAAACAATGTCTCTCTCTCATTCTCTCTCTCTCTTTGTCTGTCTGTCTCTCTCCCTCTCTGTCTCTCTCTGTTTCTTTCTCTCTCTGTCTGTCTGTCTGTCTGTCTGTCTCTCTCTATCCGCCTCTCTTTCTCTGTCTTTCTCTCTCTCTTTTATGCCCTTCTAACCATTCAGCTTCTTGGTTTTATGCTGGGATATTGCTCTTTCTACCTTTTTACACTTTTAGTTTGCATTTCTGCATTTTTTCAGTATGCATTTCAGCTCTCAGCATTCACACGGCATTTTCACCCGGAAATGCAATTTTTCTAGTTTTCATTTGTAGTCCCTGGGCACAAAATGAAGAATAACATCTCTGCCAAAAGAAAAAAATAACACTGTATAAAAATACTTGGACACGATTTCCCAGCAACGAAGCATAACAAAAATATCGACAATAATTACAAGAACAACAACAACATTCACAACATTTAGGAGCTTTTTAGCTGAAATCAAAGTGTTTTAGAAGTATTGATCCTATGACACGATGAAGAAGACTTGGATTAAACCACAGGAAGCTGTTGAGAGTTCTGGATGGATGTTTTTAGATGGTTTGGATGTTTTGAAACTGTATCTCTACAGACTGCCAGCAAAAGCAGCTAAAGTGAGTGACTCACATTTCAGGAAAAAATCTGTTTATCGTGGAGGAACGCTGGAAGGAAAAAAAAAATTTAAATTCAAGACATCGAAGGGTGAGTAATTAACACACAAAAAATAGTTTTGCTGTGAAATATCACTTTAAATCTACTTTTTAAAAAAGTTTCTCTGTCAGATTTCACTACTTTCAGCACTGATATCTGATCAGATGTTCCGGTATCTTAAACACCTGGTGACAACAGAGGAAAAGTTTGTTATGACATGTGGCTCATTTATGTTGTTTTTCTGTTGATCATCTGCAAATAAACGAGCATGAGAAATAAATCCCTGTGCGTGAAACAGAGGCTGACTGAAAGTGCTGCAACTGAGATTCAGTATGAAAAAGACAAAGCACCTGCACACACACACACACACACACACACACACAATCTGTGCAATATTCACTTGAAAAACACCCATCGCTTGATGATGCTTACTGTAAAGCTTCTGCTCCATTGGAACAAGCAAAGCTCACCCACGTGTTTCTTGAAAGATACAAACTCCACTTCACTACAAAAAGAAAAAAACAAAAAACAAAAAACAAAAACAACAGCAACAAAAAAACCCATCTTACTTGCATGTGCTGCTCCTGTGCATGACTTCAGCTCTGTGATATCCAGACAGTTTGCAGAATCCATCATTGCTGTAAACAACCGGCCACTCAACAATCTGCGCGTTGCCCAACAGGAAACTGGTTTCTGCAGCAAAACAGAAACAAAGTCACGATACTGAGGACATACCTGCAGATGTCAGCACCTGTTGAGCGACCGTCTGTGAAGGCTGGGGGCATCAATGCACTCAATGCAACTACAGCCTTCCTGACACACAACTGTTCTGATCAAATTAATATTAATATTTTTGCCAACTGCCAGAAGAGTTGATTAAATCTCATATTGTTTATATATTGATGTTTTTGAATTGGATAAAACAACAACATTATGTAAATCTATACATGAACTATTCTGCATTGTATGCAGTGCAACTATCCTTCTTTTAATAGCCATACACAATGGAAACAAGATCATGAATATTTAAAGCAGCAGAAAACACTGGCAATCAGACGAGTCACTGGGCAGAAGTAGTTGTTGATGAAATGTTTATGTTCCACTTTTTATGTGAATGAAACTTTAATGAGAAGCTGCAAAGTTCTGCAGCTTTTCAAAAGACTCCAGAGAAAAGTGTGACGACACTTAACAGTCGCCAAACATAAAGAACCTGCAGGTTTCACCCGAACTTCATACCAAAGTGTCAAAATGAACACGTCAAACTCTGCAGGTTTTCAGTGTCTGAGGGATTCAGACCAAAAAAGACCAGATTTTATATTGCTGTCACAGACTCAATCCTTCTAAAATCTACTGCAGAGGTGAGACAAGCTATTCAGACGTTCAGTTCAAGTCACAGTTTGTCATCCTGCACTTTCATACTTCTCTCTCTCTCTTACAAACACACACACACACACACACACACACACACACACACACACACACACTCAGCATCACTCTAATGAAGAAGCGAGTCTGTCCTCCATGCACTCCATCCCTACAAAAATGAATTTTTAATGAAAGTATTATCTTTCTGAGATACAAACAACAAATACTGACAAACATTCGTGTAAAACTAAACTAAAACACCGTAAAGTGCAATTTACTCGCCAGAAACACAAATCACGTTATTGTACATCTCCTAAAATAAAAAAACTAAATTCTTTCTTAGAAATGGCTGCAAAAAAACAAATTTTAAGATCATTTGTAAAGGCCTATTTTTTATTATTTATCAGTTCATTTTGCCATTTACAAGCGGACTGACATGACACAAAAATCAATCACAGCTCCAATTTCTTTAAAAATCGTGTCTTAAGACAAATCAGAGCAAAAGTAGCCTATACCAGCTTTATCTCAATAAACCTTCTTGATTCAGACATGAGGGTTATTGCATAATTCATGAGAAGCCTATATGAAAATTTATTTAGCTGTAAAGATGTAAAATTTATAAGAAAGTGTGAGTTGATGCTGCTTCCCATTAAATTAGAAAAAATGAATAAAATAATAGGCGTACTTTAGCATCATCGCCTGCAGTGACATGCCAATTTCGAATCCACTAATTCTTGTTTTCCTCCTGGTTTCAAACTCACCGCTGGAGCGCCGGACGATGTTTTCCAGAAACGTGTTCTGCGGAGCCACCAGCCCTCTCTTGCCCCCATGCATTATGAGGCTTCCGGACGGAGACTCGGAGCCGCTCGCTGGTCGCGCTGATGTTAACTACCCCCCTCAGCTGTCTGTCAGACCGCAGGGACGACAAAAATCAATTTACCCAGAATTACACGGTACTTCCGGTATAAGGCTTTAAAAATAAAAGTCTCATTTTCGAACGTGGCGTTAATTCTGTATCGTGTAAAACATTCCGTATTAAATAAAGTACTCATTCTGCAGTAACATGGTGGCTGTCAGTGCTGCACTGTTATAGTCTATCTGATGTTTTTGTCTGATATTAAGACTGCAGCAATTTGCTGAATTTTACAGTGTAGCTGTTTAAGGGTGCGTTCATTTGAAGGGCTACAGAACCGCACTGACAACACGACACAATACGGTATGACACGATACCACACGATATGATACAATTCAGTACAGTACAATAACAATACGATACAATAGACAATATGTGGGCCAGATAAACGATAATATCACCATACAGTGATTCTGCAATAATTGATACATTGTAAGACAATTCGGCCTCAGCCTATATAGACTAATGATAGCATACATCATGGTATCTGTTTAACTGAAGAATACGAAGTGTCTGGTGCATGCCTTAACTTTAAAATCTTTTCACCGCTGTCCATCATTATCCCACTGTCAACTTCTTCTTCTCCAGCCAAAAACTTTCGTTTACGTTACCCACATTCACGTCATAAGTGCCACCACAAGGAGTCATGAAGCACTGATGCTGGTGAGTCAAATTGTCAGGGAAGTCTGTTCACGGCACTGTATTATTTTAATTAAAATATCAATATTTAGCACAGCAATTTAATAATCACATCAGGACTATAGATTGCCTTATCAATATTTAGCCCCACCCCGAGGTTACAGCCTACTGTTGGCTTAATCTACAGCATTGCATCCTTTCTTTTAAAATCATCATATATTTGTCATGTCATGACCCTTGAGAACTCCATATCTCTGACAAATTATTCTTTTTCAAGTTAAATTTAAAAAAGGGCTATCTTTCTCTTTAGTTGAATAATGCTGCATTTTCTAAGGGGACTTTATACAGTTTATTTAGCACAAGAGGTAGGAGAAATTTCTCAGCCATTACAGAAATATTTAAGTAAGCGGCATCTAGTGGAGAGGTTGCAGACTGCAACCAGCTAAACTGAACAACTACCTACAGTAAGTTGTAAAATGTAGACAAGTTATTAAAATATGCAAGGTAGGCTATCTTCTGACATGTAGCGGATTACAAATATAAAGTTGCATGAAATGTCAATAGCCTACTCATGAAAAGCACAAGTAGGCTACCATGAATTTGTAGATTAGTAGTCCACACAGTAGCCTACTTAGAAATACTCAACCATGGAAAATTGAATTTTATTTTATTTTATTATTTCATGTAATAATAGAGGAAAAGGGTAATTGTTATGTGCAAGGTGTTGGTTTCTCTGCATATTTTAAGTCAATTATATTACGTAGTAGTCACACCAGTCTACAAGCAAAAGAAAACGTTCGATACTTTTATTTTGAAGGAAATTTCGCTGATTTTCCGGTGGTGTTCAGGTATTATTGTCTCGCACTTTTCAGACCTGTTACCAGGAGCTGGTCTGAGATTTTTGGGAACATAGGTGACGTTTTTGCCTTTGATTTAAAGTAGATTCATTTGTTTGTATCATGTATATGATGTCATGTGGGTCTGTCATTCTTGTCCGTGTTCACCGCCCGGAACTTCCCATGTGGCGGTTCACACACAGAAAATGTTCATAATGTAAATGTAATGTGATTGAAACTGCGTTAAAAATGTTGTTTAGCCATGCGAGCTAAAAGCTTCAGTCCATAAAGGCGCACAATGAGGATGGAGAAAATATCAAGTTAAATTAATGTGACGACATTATTGGTACTGAACTCGATTTACTCCATTACATGCTGGTCACTTAGGCCTATTATCGGGTAAATTAGTTTCAACTTGGCTAGTAACATTAAACGCTGTGTATGTATTCAATATAATCCACTGAACTACGATATGAATAATCCTTTGAAAATTTTGAGAAGACACATTGTGCACAAAGAGCACCAGCGGCCGTGTGGATCTTTTCTAACGTGTAGTTTGATACTTTGCCAGCAGGGGTAGCGGTTGCACATTTTGGACATTGACCGACTAACATTAAGTCAAACGAAGAAGAAATCGGGCTGAAAAAGAAGAAGCAGGAAAGGACTGCCTGACGCAGTTATTTACAGGCTGTATTTGTTAAGATATGTCGTGCAGTGATGGTTGTGTAACTGTAACGGACTTTGGATGCTGTGAACCAAAACCTCCCGCCCGGTGTGCAACGTGTGTGTGCGGTAACCGCTGTGTAGAGGCGCAGTTTGACCGTTTGGCGCTGTTAGCTAAATCTCTCTTTATTTCGAGAGGAATGCGGCGACCGCTGAGCGCCACTTCTCCTTAAACTCAGCGGATGAGCATGAACTCCAGTTCCACGACGGAACAGTGTTGTATCATTTAAAGTAGCCGTTATCTGAAGGCATGGCGAACGACTTTGCAAAGACTTTTGTGCAAATGTGTAATTATCTCCAGGACCCCTGTCATGTGGCGAGGTTTCAAAATTTCTGCGGCGTTAAAGGGACATTTCCGGTGAAGGCGACCAAGCCGGGCAGCGGGCAGGCTGAGCAGGACTTTTCCGGGCTAAAGAAGCGTCTCCAACACGGGGGGCAAAGCTCGGACGTCAGTATTGGAAATGGCGCCACGGGGGATGCGACCGCAGCGCAAGTTAACGGGATGCAGGGCGACGGCAGGCCTGACGGAACATCAGCGGCGGATGATGTCGGCTCCGCCAGAGCCAAACCCCTCCGGAAGAACTCGCTGACCGGGGATGTGGGTCAAGAGTTCCTGATCCATAACAAGTTTCTGTTCTACCTGTTCACGTTTGGGACCGAGCTGGGCAACGAGATGTTCTTCATCGTCTTCTTCCCCTTCCTCTTCTGGAACATCGACGCCCTGGTCAGCCGGAGACTCATCATTGTCTGGGCCTGGAACCTGTTCGTGGGACAGTCCACCAAGGACATGGTGCGCTGGTCCCGGCCGGCGTCCCCCCCTGTGGTGAAGGTGGAGGTCTTCTACAACTCTGAGTACAGCATGCCGTCCACACACGCCATGACGGGCACAGCCATCCCCTTCTGTCTGTTCATGCTGACCTACGGACGGTGGCAGGTGAGCACATTTCCAACCACACACAGCTCAGACAGCAGCACAACTCTGTGTGTGTGTGTGTGTGTGTGTACACAGAGGTCCAGCTGGAGGGCCTGAGTAGACTTGCCAAGGCAGGGGTACCATTAGTGCCCTGTGTCCTACAAGGGGCCCCAAAGGTTTCAGGTTCACTGTGCGGAAATTAGTTTTTGTTGATGTTGTTGTTTTTTGTGGATTGATCGACTGAAAAGCAGAAATATCTAAGATGTGTTACTTCCTGTTTTTCTGAAGTGATTTGAAACTAAATGTCTCTGATTTGGATTCAAGTCGAACAATCTGACTAATATGTCAGTTTAAGATGTGACCACTTGTGGTTGGCATTTGTCACTCTTTTTGACATTTTATAGACTGAATGATCAATCAAGAAAGTTAATAAAAATAGTAAATATCAGTCTCATTAGTTTGCTCGACAGTCCTGATGCACTGCAACACTAAATGAACTAAAGGATTTCCCTCGGGAGAATGTCCTATTAAATTTTTTAATAGATTGTTTAAACTCTAATCTCACTTCTAAAGTCGTCCTCTAGGGACGTGTATTAGCAAGGACTTCACGATACATTACAAACCTGACACTTGTAAAATCTCCTCAGAGCTCTTCATTAATGCTAAACTAGGAGACAAAATCAAACGTTACAAATTTAATTGACCAGATTCCCTCTGATGTGACAGTTTTGTAGGGATGACTGTTGGTACTTTCAAAAACTGTTAACACAATTCCATTTTTGATCAATAATCATCCATAATGTAGATTTAATCACTAAGCAGGTAAAGTCAAGTATTAAAACAAGTAGAACTGTCTGATGAGTTGAGGAACTTACGTCACTTTGCTGTAATACCGCCTTTAAAACCAGGAAAAAACACCATTTATTACAAATCACAATATAACAATATCCATTATCTAAGAGGATAAATAGTCTCATATCTTAATAACAATATCTTTATGTTGCCCAGCCCCGCAATACATTGTGGCATGATGCATATCGCCATATTCCACGGAGTTCACCGAAAATGTAGGAACAGCTGAAATTCAAGTTGCTGTGTTTGATCTGGATAGTCTTCATACATCACTTCACATTATATTGATAATTCAGAGGACAAATTGAGTCAACACAATTTAATGTAAATTTCCTCTCCAGTTTATTGGAACGGTATCAACAAATTACTGAACACACTGATGTAGCTGCCGTAAAATCCAATTTAAAGATGACATTCAAGTGCTCTCTTGCACTTAAATAAAATAAAAGTGCATAAGTGTTCTTGTGTGTCGCTGAACTTTAGTGGTGGGTATTGGCGAAGACTTTACAATATGTGATATGATGCAGTATATCATGAAAATAAACGTTGTGATATGTTGTCACATTGACTTTTTAGCACAGCCTTAATGTTCTCTCTGCTGTAGCTGTACGTCAAAATGTGAATTTAAAGCCATTTGATTTTTTTCTCTTGACATAATGCTGACATGGTGCATATTTGTGTTAAATTACACAAACACGCCGCACACCAGGGGTGGGTTCCAGCTGACCCAGCGGGTGCTTAAAAACAACAGGATACATACACAAAGAGCGGGAGGAACGTGGGGCCACGGCTTATTTTTAGAGCCCCCCACAGTGTTAATCCAGCCTTGAGGGAGAACACAGAGTGGAACTGGACAAGTGTTATTGCAGATTACCAGGAGCAACCTCAAACATCTGAATCAACAAATGTCACAGTGCTGCTTCATTGTTGCTCTCCTGCACGTCGTGTTTGAATTCAGCAGTCCGGCCTTGAATCACATGACAAGAACCTGATCTGATAACCGACAGGGACCAAACATAGCAAAGTGCCGGACGTTCATCAGCCCCAAGAGCCACAGTTTCAGATGTCCACAACCAGCATGTTTCTGTTCATGTGTTCGCTCAAGGAGGTTCTAAAAGAAAAGATCTGGTTTCCAAGAAACACACAGGGCACCTGACTGAGCACGAAATGAAAAGCCCACGAGACGTTTCTCTCTTCCGCCCCTCAGTGCTCCGGAGGGTCAGTGGGTTAGTCCGGCTAAAGAAAGGAAAAAGCCCACTCTGACTTCAAATCACTGCTCATCCTTGTTGCCCAGTTTCATATGAAAACAACAGTCATTCCTCTGTTTAGACAGACCTTTAAGACACGACAGGGTGTGTCAGAGAAGTACAAGTGAAGCGTGAAGAGGCTGCTTTGTTTTCAAGACAAACAGAGACTCACTGCCCACATTGTATGGCAGTGATAGTACACTGTGGAAGGTGATCTAGAGAAAGAAAAGTAAATTACAGTAAACACTTTGATCCAAAGCATCAGTGGACAGCAAATTAAATGATCAAAGGAGGATAGTCCGAGATGAGAGAACTGGGCTTTTTCTCTGTGTTTCAGACACTGAGTCTGTGTAACATCTGCTGGACTTCAGAGAGACGGCAGGGCAGTCAGTGCAGGGGGGGATGTGGGCCAGGTCAGAGCAGCCTGTTCACCTGCTGATAGGGCTGCTCTTACAGTTTGAATTCTCTGCCAGCGTGGCTGTGCAAAGAGATAAACAATGTAGGACAGCAGTAGATCTGCTGCCCACAACACAAAGTCTGACAGGATATAACTGACAAGGATTCAAGGCCATGTTCAGGCGAGAGCAGCCCTGCGAAAAGCGGAAAAGTCTTTCCTTTGCGTTTTTAAAAAAATCTGCTTTTACATGAACAGCTGAAAACGTTGTAATATGCATGCCAGGCCAGTAGTTGGCAGTGTAATTTTGTAATGACATACCATCAGAAGTTGCTGAACTTGTTTACTTCCTGTTGCTGTTAACCCTAACCAGAGCTACAAATTAAAGAAATTCAGCCGTAGTTTGACCTTTAAAATTATGCTGCAACATTTGAATGTCTCAGCAGACTGTCATCATGTTCGACCTGCATTGGGTGCACTGTAGAGTGTTCAATCAGAGTTTGGTGGTGGGTATTGTGGAATGTATTGACTAGGGCTAGCATTAGCATTAGCTTAGTCACCTCTTTCTTTCTGTTTTGCCAGTTTGCAGAGCTGGAAAGAAGTTAGCAGTTGCAAGAATTTGCGTTTGATGTGAAAACTGCTCTGTGTAAACTGCCCTGAAATTAACTTGCTTAGGGATTCGAATGTATCAAGATTCAGAAAAGCACATTCAAGACAGAAATTTGATTTAGTTCATGAAAATGAAACTGAATTCAGATTTGGTAAAACGCTCTCAAAAATTCCAGCTCCTCACAAGAATTCACAACCTCTCTGCTGTCTGGAGGGTGATGCATTAATGACGAGTGCCCTCCTGTGCTTTGTTAGTGCACATTGAAATCCTGTTCATCAATATTCTTTAGTAATCTCTCACTCAGGTTGCCACCAAAATCTGTTCACTGTAACATGCACTGATGCTATTTTTTATTTCTCAAAAACCTGAATTTTTTTAACCTTACAAAGTAGATGTTTAGTATAGATTCCTGTCAAGGATCCACCACCAGAAAGATCGAAGGTCTGAGAATCCCAAATGCCGAAGGCAGCGGTCTGAACTGTCTGAACTCTGCTAGTGTCATGAAGTTCACTGATTTCAAAAGCTGAGTGGATCTGAAACATTTCGGAGAGGAGAGTCAGAAAAGGTGCAGAAGATAAGATGCAGACTTTTTACAGCGTCCAGGGCAGAAGGAATATTCTTAGTGTTCAATTAACGGGACCTGTGCTTGTTATCTGTGCTCGTGTTGTGGCTCTAAATCAGTCAAAGAAGTCAAACCACTTTGGTCCAGACTCAAATATATCAACTGTCAGATGTGTTGCCATAATTGTGCACAGAGCTTTTGATGACTTTTGCTTCTCGTGTCACCGTGAAGTTGACTTGGCCATTGACTGTTGTACAACCACAGTGACCTGGAATGAATTCCTTCAAGGATATGAGCTGAATGTTTTCCATGTGGACTAGATCTGGGCAATATAAAGATATTATATTGTCAGCGAGATATGAGTTTAGATATGGTCTTAGATACTGGAGATCATTATGTTGTGATATAATAATAAATGGTGTCTCTGATATTAAAGGCTGCATTACTGTGAAATGATGTAATTTTCTCAACTCATCAGACATGTCTACTTGTTTTTATACTTGCCCTCTGCTCAATGAGACATTATATCTACATTACTGATGATTACTGATCAAAAATTGAATTGCATTTATTTTTTGGAAAGAACAAATTGTCATACCTACAGTATTGTCACCTCAGAGAGAAAATGGTCCAAAAAATTTGTAATATTTGATTCGGTCTCCCAGTTCCAGCATTAAATGCTTTTCAGGATATTTATAAACATTTAGATGTATATTGTGTATTGAAATACAGCCTAAAAATATTGCAATGTAATTTTTAGCCCTTATCGCTCAGCCCTGATGTGGACTCTGCACTGTTTTTTTTTTTTAGGTTAGTATTTCACCCAAACAGGATGTCAAGAAAAATAACCTTCTGCAAAACTGGTACATGACTCAACTGACAAAACTTTTTATTTCTGAGGGGGGAAAAAAATCTAATATCTATATTTATTTGTTAAACATCATATCTCTGTGTCCCCTCTCTTCTAGTACCCGTTCCTCTTTGGATTTTCTTTGGCCCTCAGCTGGAGCGTCCTGGTCTGTGTTAGCAGAGTTTACATGGGGATGCATTCGATTCTGGTGAGTGTGTTATGACATTAGTAATCGCTCACTAATGAGGTTTACATCGGCTCGATGAGAAATGGAACCAACAAATTCCAAAGCGCCGCTGCCTTCACTTCTGGTGTCATTGATCTCATCATTATTATATGCACCTCAGATGCTGACTTCACTTTACAGCATTAAACCTGATGCTGCATTTCATTTCTTTGATTTATGATGGAGGACGACCGTGTTGGCAGCAGCAGTTTTCATGTGTCATTTTATTAACGAGCAAACCTTCTTTTATACAGCATTTTTTTCTGGATATAACCTGCACAGGGGCTTAAAACTTGTGATTCCTTGAAATTTATCTGTAAAGAGAGCCAGTAAACGAATCAGTGCCAGGCGATAGATTAGATTGAGTGTCAGGGATGTTAGATAACATTTATGTTATGCAAATCTCCTCTTCACCTGTTGGTCATTCAGCTGCTCATGAGATTCTACAGTATGTGATGTTTTATCACCTGGGTGAAAGGTGTACAGTAGCTTTTTTCCATTGTGTTTGCTAAAAGTATTACATAGCGCCACCCACAGGACAGGAGGCAGCAACAGTTTTTTAAATTTATTTATTTGAAGATAAAGCAACTGATTGAAGCTTCTCATGTGCTTAATAGGACTGCTGACATATCAAACAGTAGATTCTGGCTCCTTTCGTGCTCTCCTTGTTTACAAAAATGTGTGTCCCTGTTTTGCAGGAGGTAATCACTGGCTTCCTGTACAGCCTTCTTATTTTAGCCTTCTTCCAGCCAATTTTGGACAAGATCGACAGCTTCTACATGATGGGCCACTACGCTCCACTTGGGATTATCGTGTCACATGTGAGCCTGGGACTTGTTGCGTTCTCTCTGGATTCCTGGAGCACCTCTCGAGGGGACACAGCTCAGGCTTTGGGCACTGGGGCAGGAGCTGCTCTGGCTACCCATGTGAACTATCAGCTGGGGCTGCTGCAGGATCCGCCACTGTCCTCACTTCCTCTAACTTTACCGCCCGTCAGCACTGGCTTGGTGGTCGTCTCCCTGCTGCGTTTCCTCATTGGAGTCGCTGTCCTCCTCATCACGAGAATGATTATGAAAGCAGTTACAATTCCCTTCTTATGTCGGCTGTTTGGGCTGCCTTCAGATGATGTAAGAAAGGCGAGGCAGCACATGAAAGTTGAGTTGCCGTACCGTTACATTGTTTACAGTGTTGTTGGTTTCAGTTGTGTCTGTGTGGTGCCTCTCCTCTTTAGGATCTTACACCTTGCCTGAGTGTTGTGTGCATACTGTCATGTTCTGCTGACACGTTCACCTACATGGTGAAGTCAAACAGCACATGGACACATGCTGCTAGGTTTGACACAAGACAAAGTCTCTGTTTCTGCACAGCAGAAACTGTTTTAAAGGATAAATGTGGTGATATTCTGTATATTTTGAACAGTCAATACATGATAGTTATCTGTGCAGAAGAGCTCTGTTGTTGCCTAAAAACTATAAAATGTGGCACACTGTTGCACTTGGTGACATGTTCCTCCACTACAACGAGCGTGGGCACTAGTTTATTTTAAACTCATCCCTCCACTCATGCTGTGAATGTGTATCAATCCACAGCTGACAAAAGTCCCCACAAATACAGTATTCCTTTTGTCTGAGAATTAATGGGTTAAGAAACGGCATCCAGGGAATCGTTAAGTTTTCATTTTATTTTATTTAAAGAAAGTGTATATTTGTGAACCATTTTTAAAGACTTACCCCTTCAGTAGGAAACACAGGGTCCAAGACCGGAGGAAGTGGGACAGTATTAGAGAGAGAGACCAAATGTTTTGGTTGAAATCTTTTTTAATGGATGCACTAAGAAAAATTGCCTTTGGTGTCAGAGGTGGGGCCCTGTTCACTCCTGTGAAAGTAGTCTGACTCACAGGAAATAGAAGCTGGGTAAAGGCTCCCATAGGCCGACTGTTTCAGTCGGCATTTTCCCACCCCTCCGCTTTTACTACGTCACTGTTAACTGACCGTTAATGCATCCTGGGCTTAGCACCGCCCAAGACGATTGTGATTGGCATAAAGAAGTCACACAAGCCAGGATGTTTTTTCCCCGTATTCCAAAATATCAACAGCAGGGCTCAACCGATATGGGATTTTTTGGGTCAATGTGGATACCAATATTAAGGAACAAGAAAATTCAGATATCTAATATATCAGCTGATACTATAATAATATATGATATCCTGCCTCCATTACAGATCTTTGCCATTTGTTAACCACATTTAGCCGGTATCGTACATTTTAACAAACCTTATTCCACACATCAGTGCATTGAACAGTAAACACCTCACTTATTAGTTATTAAATAACAAACTGCCCTCTGTTGGACAAGCTTTGTTATTACACTATTTTAAATCACTAGTCAAACATTTTTCTGGCCTTACAAAACAGTTTTAATATCAGCCCGTATCTGAGAACTTATACTGTGATACACATGTATCTGTGATAGGCCAGTAGTGGTTGATCATAATCGGTAAACTGATATATCGGTTGGGCCCTGTTTACTAGCTTGAGCCAGACCTTTTTCCAGCGTAGGCATAGTGCTAACATGTTGTGGGGAGAGTTCTGACTACATGAGACTGCTGTGAAAGTTGCTCAGTTGTGCATGAAGCCAATTTTTTTTTGACTTTATCTGATAAAAGTGGGCAGGACTCCGGCCTGTAGAGCGTTCACTTTAGGAAGTCTGACAGCCGAGCTGAGTGACTTCAGCCGTAGCCCTCTGCTACCATGAACGGGCATTAAAATGAGTAATTCCTGCAGCTCCTCTTGACTTTTTTAATTCAATGGGACCGACTGAATTAAATTTGTGTGGGTTGTGACACACAAGAAAAATGCAGCCCGTTTTCTTGCTGCTTCTTTTACAGCGTAAGCCTATGGGAAAAGTTCTTTTGGGCTCCAGTGACATGACGTGGAATATACACGTCCGACCATCATGTAAAATTGGATGCACTTCCTGGAGGCGTAGCCTTTTGTTGGGATTTGTTGACAGTAACAAAAATATAGATCATCACCAGCCTTATCCTTTAAGATCCACCTGTGGTCGACATTTAAGTGTTAACTTGAACTTTGAAAATACAAAATCGGTCGGATGTACTGTAATAACGCTTGCATTAATTATTGTGCATTTTTATCATTTGATCCAAATACAGTATACTCAAAAAAAAAAAAAAACATGCTCATGGAGAACTCCACACTCTACAAATAAAGCGAACAATGAATCAGTCGTGTGATGTCACTTAACATCTCATTTGTTGCCATGTATAATCAGATCAGCCTGTAATCAATAAATACTGAAAGTATTTAAACCCACAGCAGGCCTGTATTGTCGTTGCAGTTTTTCTTCATAATCTAAGTCAGCAGTACTTCATCTGCTCCGATGTTTTTTTTTGTTTGTTTGTTTTTCAATGTTCTGTTTATTTGCTGTTGTAATGTACCAGTAATGGTTTACTCCAGTATCCATGTCAGATTATTAATGCTTTAGCATTTACTCTTACTTATAGGACTAATATAACCATCCATACCCTCATCTGTTTTCTGTCATGCAAGGACTGTATGCTTTGAAAAAAAAAATGGAATCAAGGAGAATAAAGTATTACAAAAAGTAAAACAAAATGACTGCATTTGTTAAAATTGCTGTAAGTGTATTAAATCATAAATGGGCCAATCGATCAGTGCATCTGGAATTTTAGACGACTGTTTTTTCTGCTTTTCAGGACTGCGGATATTGATTGCTTGTAATCGTAGTTCCTTCTTTTACAACTGGGTCGTGTAGTTTATTCCCTGTAACCAAATAGCTCAGTGGGTTCATGCTAACCTTTGAACAACTTAGATAAGGTTTTATGCCTTTATCTGACTGCATCCACGTGTACATGTAGCCTAATCACAGGTCTGCCCCATGTTGTCCTTTTGTTTTAAATTCACAGAGGTCAGCACATGTCCTGAGTGGTAACTGTTATACATTTATTACCTAGTAAATTCTGTAATAACATAATGTTTAAAAATAAATGTGGACCAAAGAGTGTTTCTATATTTTTGCAGCTCATCAGGCATAAATCTGTTGATGTCACTAATGATGCAAAGAACATTTTGCTAAATGTTTTGTTTTATGAGCCAAAAAAATGCTGCACACACAAAACTGTTCGTGTTAAAGACTTGCAAAAACTGAACTTTACCAAGTAGGGACTTCAAATGTCCAAACGTAGCATTTTTTCACCGAATAGACTTTCCTCAGCATGAACAGCTATTGAACCTTTTATTTTGAAAAATCAAAGTGCATTAAAGCGGACGTCCGGTCTTTTATTTTACCTCCCAAAACCAAAACATTCATTTCACGGCAGTTCGTAGTGAGGTGAATTAGCAGTGTAATGGCCGGTTGGCTAATGGAAAATTACGACAACGTTTAAGCTAATCATCGTAGCTGTGACGGCGGTAAAAAGGGAAGTTATTTTTTATAAATTTGCGTGAATTTGTTCGTCTTTGTCTTTGCTGAACGTTGAAGGTTAACATTAACCGCTTCTCTTCCTCTTGCTTTTCATCTCCAGAGTTAGTACGAATTGCTCGGTAATATTTGCTCACTTCAAGTCCGAAAAACTCAGTGTTTTATCGGGGAGAATTAACGTCATTCGTCCCCGTTTACTAGTGCAGATGCCTCGTTTGGAAAAGTCAAATGGCAGAGGAACAAAAAGGTAAAACAAGCTACACGTTCATGGACTCTGGAGGAGATGTGAGAGTTTGTGTGGAGATATTGTTAACGTTATTCACCTTAACAGCAAGGTTTTCTGGTGTTCCTCTGCTAATTTAACTAATGTCAATATTTTCTGTGGGATTTTATTTTGTAATGTTATCACATGATCCTTTAACAGTCAGCAAATCCTCTCAACAACTGAATAATAAATCCATATACAGTGCAACCCTGTGTTTGCAGGTTTCAGCAGTCTTTTTAAGTATATCAGGAGCATAGTAGTGGCAGAATGTCATCGTGATAGGATCACACCTTTCCTGCATGTGAACACAGGATGTGAGCACAGGAGATTCAGATGTTCAAGTTTCCTAACACACTCGTCTGTTCCCTGCTGTGCTTCACCTCAGAGCAAAGTTAGACTGGAAGTTTGTTCAGAGGTTCTGCAGCATCCAGAAGGTCCTGTTCCCGTCATGGAGCAGTCAAAGTGTTCTGATGTTTGGGACACTGCTCGCTGTCACTCTGACAGGTAACTGCTGGAGTTTAAAGCTACTAGAAGAAGAGAAATGTGATAATCAGCGGGTGAAATTATTTGGCACAGTTAGATCAAGAAAGCCTTAAAATGAGTGTAAATGAACCACATTCACTGCATGCTGACAAAACTGCACGTCAGATAACAATCCACCGCATACTGTGTGTGTTCCGCAGGCCTTTTGCTCACAGTGTTGCCTAATATAAGTTTGTAAGACTCTGCTTGAACTGTTTTCTTGCAGTGTGCTGACATGTGTTTTTATTGCCATCAGAGCAGCTGATCATTTACCAAGTGGGTGTCCTTCCCAGCCACTTCTACAGCGTGCTTGCAGACAAAGATTACCCCGGCTTCAAGGGTCTCATCAGCACAGCAATGGTGCTCATCCTGCTGAACTCCACAGTAAGAGTTAAAACCCCCGGAGGTCATTCTGAAGATTTTTTTTTTTTTTTTTTTTTGTACATGGAATTTGATCTTTCAGCTGTTTTTTACTCGAAATATGAGCAAACTCAGCTGTGTGTCATTCTTATCATTTTCTTTTGTGCCCAGCTCTGCTTCTGATTGGTCTGCAGATTCGAGGTATTGATAAAAGTTAGATTAGCACTTAGAGATTCTGCACTCTCAGCATTTTTCTACAAAATGTTCATGTCAATCTGCAATCAAAATGTAGGTTTTTCTTTGTATGAGTTCAGAATAAATGAATGTGACACAGACTTCTGCCCAAAACTAAAGATTCAACTTATACTTATATTATATTACTTACTCTGTTTCTGTGTTATGAGCAACAACTTGTTTCTAAAAATGTCAGCGTAGTTTTATTAATGAATTGGACATTAGAAGTTGAAACCCTTCCATCAGGAAGGAGACTCCACATGCTGAAATGTAAATCAAATCACCTAAAATTATCATTTGTCCCAGCCTCCATTAAGCAAATGAATAATGTTTAATAGAGCAATGTGCATTAAAGGAGTACTCCAACTTTTTTTCTTTTTGTTATTAACCTCCCTCCTGAGTTCCAGACAAAGAGATAGACACCATTCTCTTGACTGCTTGTGCAGTAACAAGGAAGAGACGGCAGAGCTCTTTATGTAATTTTAAAATTAAATACGTACAGGAAGAAAACCGTAGTGTGCATGCAGAAAACATGGCAAATGTGCTTGTAAGAGGGTCAACAAAACACCTGCTAAAAAATTTAAAGCACATAAAGTGCTAATGTGAGTCTGACATTAACATAACATGGTAAATAAACAAGTCACAACAAGCACACAGGACCGTTCAGAGTTGTTGGAAAGTTTATCTGATGACTTTAGGTGG
>JAPQLA010000010.1:8750566-8760846 GCA_029822935.1 Naso vlamingii
CTGTGTGATGTTGAGTGGTCATGTGATATGCGTGTAGTTTGGCTGGAGAGTCGAGCTGCTACAGAGCTGACAGCACACATATGGACGAGGAGCGTCTCTCATTTAAGACTCTGTCTTAATTTTAAAATGCAGCAATGTGGACGTAGCCTGAGATGGTGAGCAGGAACGAGCTAATCAATCAGAATTTAACTGCTGTTTCAGCAATTGACTAGAGGTGTCGTTTTTCTTACCGTTGGTGTCTCTCATCTCCTCCTCTCTCTTCTTCATGTAAGCAAAATCATTCACGATGGACTCTGACAGGTCCTCCAGTCGCCTAAGCTCGACCTCGAGAGGCTTCAGCTTCTCAACCTTGGCAATCTGGAGCGACACAACAGAAGCTGCTAATATGCAAACAACAGAAAAGCTACAACTGCTATTTTTGTCCAGTAGGGGTCACTCTTAGGCTGTGTAAAGCAAATGGTGTTTGGCCATTCACTTCATGCTGGACTGAGCTGGTTTAGTGAGAAAACTGCAGTTTGGACTCTGGTGGGAACGGAGCAGCTGCATCAGCTGAGAACTCGGGACTGCATCTTAAATGAAGTCTGCTGCAGGTTTTTTTGTTTGTTTGTTTTAATAACTTTAATCAGCTTTGTGAGACAATGTTTGAGCACTCACACTGCAGCTGACCAACACACACAGCACCATTACAGAACTTCAACCAACTGTGCAGTGAATAAAAAAGAATAACTACGTTCTGTCTGTTTTTTACGTCAAAAACCCTGAGCTGGCTCTGCCTGGCTACCTTAATTTTTTATTTCAGTGGACATCAGTGAATGATTTGACACACAATTTGTCAGAGAGAGAGAACAGCAGATCCATTTCTATTTAACCAACCAAGAATCACCCTTTGAATCAAGAATTGTTTGAAATAGAAAATCAATTTTGACTCAAATCAAGGAGCCAAGAATTGAAATGGAGTTGAATGGTGAGACTCCAAAAGATTAACAGCCTCAGTGGGCAACAGCTCAGCTTGCATCTGTGGAGTGTGCGTTCCCAAACATTGTGTAAAAGACAAGAGAGCCTCTTACTGAGCAGCTTGTGCATTTGTTCCATCAAACTGACCTACGTAGGTGAATACATGTGTGATTTTAGCTCCGCCCCCCGTGCCCACAGACAGACATGCCCACTCGAGCTCTCCCTGATCATCCACCTACACACTCCCTCAGCAGAACACAGCGTAATACTCATGCATCATGTGTAGGACGGAGGGTGATTCTCAGCTCACAAGGCTTCTTCACTTCTCTCCTTAGTTCTACGTGTTGCCTGAGGCGACCGCCGTCACAGTGAGTCCATTCTAGGACGGACTATGAAGTGATGACAGCACAGCATCTCTATATAGTAAACTACTGAATGATGTGGAAGAGCCTCCTCCACAGGTTCCTCTGTTTTCTGTGCTGGGAAATGTTGAACGGTTAACGGACACATGGCAAAGCCACTAATACACAACTTCTACATAAATACAAGAAATATTTAAATGAGGCATAAATGTAAATACGGCACTGGAACAGCAGTTAACGCAGATCAATGTGATTTATAATTATGTAACTGCTTTTTAAAATTTTGTGAAACATTTACCTTGAATGTCTCTTTTCAACTCTTTAATCTGAACTTGAGGACCTTTATCCTGAGTACGGCTGTACTTGCACATTTAACTGAGTGGCTCAGTTGCAAATTAGTGATTTAAGAGTTCAAACCCAACTTCCTCTCACAAAGCAAGTGAGCACTTTAGGCTCGAGCTCTCACCTCTTCATAGTTTTTGGCCTCCACACCGTGCTTCATGTCCAGATTGACCAGCTGGTCAGGAACTCTTCCAGTGCCTGATTAGGGGAAACACGGATTTTAGCATTTTATGCAATTAATTGAATTGAGAAGCGTTTACTCACTCTGCTTTGTGAACCTAGTCTATTCCCAGAATGGCAAAAAAACAACAACCTTGTTTACATGACGACAAAGACATTTTCTACAGTTTCAATTTATAAATTTCTGGTGTCATGATCAGTACAGATGATTCAAAAGCATTCTTTCCTTCCCAATACTGATTTAAACCCCTGAACTTAAGTTAGCAGCTGATAGCGAGTACCAATCTAATGGAAGGGGGTTTAAAAAAACAAACAAACAAACAAAATTAACAGCGTTTTATTTCTAACCCTGAAGCATTAAGCTCCTGCTTCTAATAAATTCATTCCATGGAATCAGATCAGGCACTTGAGTACTCGCTGATACCCGATCCAGCTCCAAAAGTTAAATGTCATTACACATTTCATGTCTGAACAAAGTGGAGCAAAGTGTTTATTATAAAGCCTGACACTCTGATCTGTACGGATCTGAATGATGACAAACCGTCTGTTAGTGACATAAAAATAATGGCACTGCTCTAGTGTGTGTTTAGAAATAATTTTATAAATGTTGCACTTATGAGCTGCCTGGCTTTGGAGGATCACACACATCACTCACCCATGGGTGACTTGCTCTCAAAGCACACCTCAAACATGTCATAGTCCTCTGTGGTGAATGCAAACTTCCCTTTCGTTGCATCTTCCTTGGAGTACAGAGTGTGGCTCGAGGAATCTGTGATCTACAAAATTTAAGCAAACAATGATTGTCTGCACTTGTGGACACATTATTCCATTGACAGACAATATTCTCCAAGTCCAGCATCTGAAAAGTGAGGATGAAAAGTGACACTGACTGCTTAAAACAAGCAGAGAAGCTGTGTTGGCCTGCTTAGTTTGTCATTTTTTGGATTTAACTTCAAACTGAAAAAAAAAAAAGCGACAGATTAAATGACACAATACGAACAGAAGTTACTTGCACCCCACAACGGAAGTGACACATTCATCAAGACTATTAAAAACCTCTTTAATACCTTTAAAACAATAAATGTTGTTTTCCATCTGACAGCTGTTAAAACATGGAGACTGATCAAAGCATTATTAGGAATCTTATCTCGTGAGAATGAAACTGGTTAATAACAATGTGAGGATACAAGTCCCTGTTTGATGTTTAAACGACATCTTCAGACTCCAATCATTTATACACAGTGACAAGCTTTCATTGACGTGCACTAATAGTGGTTAATATGCTAATGTCGCTAGCTTGAGGCTGCCAATTGAATGGACGGTAAGACTGACGTGTAACAGCAGCGAGGCCGAGCCGATGACACATATGGAATAATTTAACACGGTACGACACGGAACGTTAAGATATGTGGAATAAACACCCGCAGTCGCAGATAAAATGGACGTTCATAAGTGTCAGACTAGTTATAGTTAACGTTTTGTCAAAATACAGTCTTAACGATAATGTTAGCAAGCACTGACGTTAGCTAGCTAATTAGCAACTAAACCAGGAAGACGAGTTTTTCGGGGCCCAGGTTAGCTACAATGCTAACAACGGTTGTCAGAAATTACAGGCGCACTCGAACAGTTCAGACTATATTTAATGTAAGCTATGTACTTCTCTAGTCACCACTGGCGTATGACCGCAGAAGCTGACAGACTGAAGCCACTGAGGCCGCAGGCTGGTTACGGTCTCTGTAGCTAACGTTAGCCGCAGGTCTGAGCTCACCTTCAGATTCGTTTTGGTGTTCGCCTGTTCACTTATTTCATATTCCCCCGTGACGAGGACGTCTTTGTGGATCTCCTCTCGTAAGCACTTTCTTGAGTTGACCGGTAAAAAGAAAGAAATGGAAAATACCGACTCAATAAGAACCGGTAACAGCAGTAGCGCAGCTAGTCGAGCCATGGCTACCCGATCCAAACGACCAACCAGCCCGTGCCAACCAACCAGCTTAACACCGAGGTCCAACTCACAGCCGCTGGACTGAGTCCTCCAGCGCCGCCGCTGTTCTGGAGGGAGAACTGCACTGAATATAAAGTCTCACACGAGTTCGTGGTGAGTTCAACCCCCGTGTGCGGCCCAAACGTGGACTCGGGATGTTTGAGGGGCTGGAGCGGAAATAGAGGAAAGGGGCACCTGTTGTGTGCGGTGGGGCAGCAGCGCGTAAAAAGTGAGAGCGGCACCATAAAGAGCACTTTACCACGTTTTGTCCACAGGACGGGCATCCTGGGGGGCATGTCAGCATGTTTTATCCACCATAGGGGCATCCAACAGGGGAGGGAAGGTTACTTTGGAAATGTAATAGGTTACAGGTTAGTTGTTACCCTATTTAAAATGTAATAAGCAATGTAACTATTTCAATTAATTTATCTAAGTAATGTCTTTTATTACATTTGATTACTTTTCTAAATTTCTCATTAATGTTTTCAGCTGTTGACCGTTTTCCAGTGTTTAAACCAGGCAGTGTTAACTGTACAGTAGTACTCAGCACAGATTAGGCCTCATACCTGCAGATGTTTCCTTAAGTTTAACATGGAAACTTTCGACACCGATGGCATTTCAACAGCTGGTAAACATATTTTGCTTTATACTGCTCTGTTCGAGCCATTTTCTGATTCTTGAATAGTTTTTCTTTATAATTTTCAGCACTGACATGCGTTTTTATTGTGAGACATGGTGGCAAGTTGGCAACTCTCAGACAGGTTGTTTTGCTTTGAGCAGCTATGACATGAGGTGCTGCAAATTCAAACAAGAGAACCAATCAAAAGCACCAGAATATCATCAAACTTTACAGAAAATGGTGAAAGAAAAGAAGGCGTTGCACACATCAAGAACATGCAAAGCAACAAAATGAATATTATTCAACATATAGCCTGAGCTTTTTACAGAAAATATTCACATGTAACCCCCTTTGTAATAATTAACTTTTTCATAAGTAACTGTAATTTAATTACACCTTCTTTCTCAGTAACTGTAACTGATTACAGTTACATTTATTTTGTAATTAAGTTACATAATTATATTACATGTAACTAGTTACCCCCCGACACTGGCATCCAAGAGGACAAAATAAATGGATAAGACAGTCATACTGATGTAATTCAAGCATAACAGCTTCTTTGGCTGGAAACAGAACTTAAAACCACATTTCACTGTTTATTTAGCAAACAGAGCTGGTTCAGGCTTCATATGATGTCTCTTTAAAACAAGTGGACCACCAAAAACAGCCCAGTGGGACTCCATTATATGGCTGGAGCGTCAACAAATGAAGTTTTCAAACCTTTCAAGATCTCTGCTGATAGTTCCTACAGCATGAAACACACTCAACGTCTGTGAGGAAAACATGCGACAGCAAGCAGCCTGGACAAGAGATTCAGTGACTAAGGGTTTAAAGTCTTCCTCCAGGAGTCAATGATGGCCAGAGAAAGATCAATTTGGACATTTACATCCTAAGTCAGAGAGCATCTATAAAGAGACAAATGGGTTAGTCTCCATTCCTGTCTCTGAAATACATGACTGACGCTGCACATTTGATCACGAGATGACACTTGAGCTACTCTGCTGGCAGACCTGCGGGTCCTTGACACAAGTGTGAGAGTGAGGCTTTTAGGACTGAAAACTAGGCTGTCCCCGCTCCCCTCCCTGTTTTATAGTTCAGAGTCTGTTCTTTTATGGTACTCAGTAAAAAAGTTGAAGTCCAAGTTGGTCTGTGTAATTGGACTAGCTGTTTGATCCTGTTTCATACCGTATAGACTCTCTTGGACAACCGATAGTTTCCTCAGCTGAGTGAGCATTGATTCATGTACCTCTGTCATAAGTGCACATATTTTATGCCCTACTGCTCCCATACAAAGGTGTTGCAGTTGTAAGATTGCATTTCAGCTGTTCTAGTTTTTAAACTTTTCATAATTGGCTTATTGATATTTATCTATTTGAACTAAAACCAAGTGTGTCTTTGACATCACCGTAACTGCCAGTATCCATCCAATCCAGGATGTGTGAGTGGTAAATCAGGGTTACGAAACAGACATATGCTTAGTGTTGGCGGGGGTATTTTGAAAATCCCAAAAGCTATTATTTTTCTGTCAGCAGTGCAGGGATTACCCAATTACATATGATAGAGCTGTCCAGTTTCCAAGGAAACATCCTTGTTACTGATCCCACGAGACGAGACGAGGACACGCTGCTGTGTGGGGAGTCTGGCACAAAGTGAACAGTAATTATTGGATGGAGAAATCCCTCCAGTGCTCTATCTTTGTGCGTCAAATAACCTCCAAGAATAGCATGTCACACACCCCTCCATGCTGTGGAGAGAAGAATTTCACAAAACTTTACAGTGATTTACTTATGACTAATCAACACTTTTACATTTTTAATGATTAAAATGTGAACATGATCCTGATAAACCCTACTTTGTTTGTCATCCCCTTTGAACAATTGTCAGTGCTGATTCAGTATTTCTATGTGTGAGACTCAGTCTGCAAACTACCTTAGAAAGTACTTCAATAATCTTTTTATTGACCAAATAACCTTTTTATTACCTCCTGGGAAGTCATCCACTCTGTTAAGAAGACCACCCATAATGACACACAACACTGAGCCAGTGCCCTGAGGTGATAAAAAGGTTAGTCAGTCAATAGTAAGATAACTGACGTACGTTTCCAGGTAGTTTATGGGCTGGGCCTCACGCCTGGAGATACTTAATCCACACTGCTTATTGTTCACATTGGATGTCAATATGAGAGTTCCACCTGACCGAGTAGATTACTTCTTTAAATAAACAAGTGTAGTGACGCAAGTGTCTACACACCTTTCAACTGGACGCTGTCATTCCTTTATTCCTTGGGTTGTGCTCGTTGTCACCTCCACAAACTGGAGAGTGCAAAGGAGAAGCAGACATGCACAGATAAGAGTTTAAAGCTTAATTTCATGTGTCATACATTCCCATGAATGAACACAGACTGTGTCACAGGAACTTCATATTGCGGCGTATCAGCATCGTGTCAAGTGGACTCTATTCAGAAGTCATTTGTTTCTGTATTTGTGTAATTGGGTGTCTCTCAAACAGACCCTCAGCCTCCGGAGGAACACACAAGTATTCTTGGTTTCTTAAAGGAGAATGCCCCCACTGTTCATGTTGATGTCCAATCAGTGCTAATGGTAACTGTAGTCAACTGAAGTAATAAATACCTCAGTTTGTTCTTACAGCGCCTACATGTACCAGGATGCATTGCGCGCAAGCATGAGAGGTTGCAAACGCGGCTCAGTGTACAAAACACAGCAATAGCGTGAGCAGGAGTGGCTAATGTTACTTTTCCACAAGCTGTAAAATAATTACATAGATGTTGTTATAGTCTGACCCGCCATGCATCGTGGACAATTAGACTTTTTTTTGGCTTGAAATAACATCACATTGTCATTGAGTGACGTTACAGCCGGAGATACGGCTCTATACCACTAACAGCGAGGCTCTGACCTGTTGCAGCCAGGGTCAGACTGTGTGTTTACATGACGTCAGAGAAAATCAAGTTATGGTGTTAGTCCGGCCAAAACTGGACTTTGAAAACGCATGTAAATGTTTTAGTCTGACTGAAATTGTACTAAATCAAATTTCTCAAAGTTGAGCTAACACACCCTGATAATGCAGTTGGGAGTTGAGTTACTCCTGCATGTTTACACCTCAACTGGACCCAGAGTGGCCTAAGCAGTCTGCATACAACCGATAGTTCCCGCGACATCTTTGACCCGTAACTTGAACAGCCTAAATTTGTAGAAGAAAGCCAGGAAGAAAACAAGAATCCCATAATCACGAGGGGCAGTGTGCATCGAAACTGTACCAAAAGTGAAGCATAGATACAAAGTACTCAGGGCTGTAAAGTTGTCCGTGTTTTTCTCGTTCAACATGGATTCTGCTAGCAGCTTGCTGACTTGTTTGTAGCTGGTTTGGCTAACAGGAAGTAGGTCCAATATAAACCCACTGAACAGGGCATATCGTCGTCTATGGAGTTGGACAATAAATCAATTCTTCTTCTGTGCATACTGGCACAAGGATGGTAGTCCAACAAAACCACCTAATCTAGCTTTAACCATAGCTCGACTTAACTGTGCATGCTAACGTACTGAGTGACTCAAGCCACGGCCGTAGCTTGCACGATGCATTGCTAGCCTAAAGACATACGAGTGGCGCTGTAAGTGTTAAGTTTCCACTAGCTGTAAAATAATCACATAGATGTCGTTACATTGTGTTGTGATATTAGCTGTTTACATCAGTTTCAGTGCTTTTGTCCGGTTGTGTTGTGCTGTGTTGTATGCGAGGCTGCTGAGGTTCAGGTTGACACTGCACAGATCGAGACTCCATCTAAAGACTCCTATTCTTCACTACATCACAAAATGGCAGGACTTGCCGGGTCTACAAGGTTGTTGTCTGTGGCATCAGAACATTCCTTTTATTTAATATTACGTAGTTTTTAATAACGAGAAGTTTTTGGTCCGCCAGAGCCTGAAATTTCTCTCAAAACAAACATGGCGCCTTCTCATTTGGAGTGTGAAGGGAAAAGCAAGGGGTCAACAGTTTGTAGTTCTCG
This sequence comes from Naso vlamingii, assembly GCA_029822935.1. Taxonomy (NCBI): domain Eukaryota; kingdom Metazoa; phylum Chordata; class Actinopteri; order Acanthuriformes; family Acanthuridae; genus Naso; species Naso vlamingii. The sequence goes on from JAPQLA010000010.1 coordinate 8,759,029, forward strand.
GAAGAACAAGAGATTTGAAGCTGCGCCTCAGGAACACAGAGAACACTGGGAAAAAATATTGTGTCATTTAAAATTACATACTATATTTGGCTGGATAGAGATAAGGGTGAAAATTAGTGGAGTTTCCCTTTAAAGCTTTCACATCCTCATCCACAGGAGAAAGGATTTCTGTGAATATGGAGCTGAGCCAAACTGAGCTCTTGTCGTCATGGCACAGAGGCGAACTCGGCTGTTTCATCATCGCTGTGCTCACAATTACACCCAGGCAGGGATCTGTGTGTGTCTCCCTCTCTGCCATCCTCATCCACTCATCTCTCTTCCTCTCCTCTGCCTCCCCTGCCACGCTCTTACTGCCTCCTCTTTCTATCAGGCGTACGCTGCCTGGTTCCTCCCCTGGGTTGCAGCACAGACGCAGGTTGGCGTCATAGTGGTCTAATTTTACTGCTGTTGATGCTGATGTTAAAAGAAGCAATAGGCACCTGCTATTTCTGCTGCTACCCCATCTCCCTGGGGCCGGCAAAGAGGTAATAATAGACAAAGTTATTAGTTGCTGCATGGTCGCACACAGAGGCTTTATTGAGGGAAAAGAGGCTCTGCTAAAGAGGGAAGGAAAACAGACAGGTACTCAGAATTCTGCTGTTACACAACAGCACAGCACGAACAGAACAAGAGGCCTCGTGAAAAGTTTCAACCCAAGTGTTCTGCAAGCAAGAACCAGGAAGTAACACTGCACTTCTGCAACTTCAAGTCTTCGAACTCTGTCAAATAAATGAATCTACTGATTGGCTTCTGGTTGCAGAAACCAAATTTTGCTGTATGCTGTACATGTGACTAGTAAAGTACCTTGTTGCTCTTTGGAGGAGCAGGAAGCACAGTCATGATATCTTGGCCGTGTTGCACAAAAGGGTGTGTCGACACTGGAGGGGCTCCAACGTCAGAGTTAGTAATTATTGTCCGACGGTAGTCTTCCACTGGCATGTCCCGTTCACGCACACACCACACATTTCCTGTGCAGTCAGTACGCAATCTGACATCCGATTGTTCTTACATGGTGAAATATTGTTAAAGGGTGAGATGAGCAAGTGAGGTGAAAGAAAGACAGACAGAAGGGAAGGAAGGGAGTGATGACAAACTTAAAATATTGCACCAGCAACACCATAAATACTCACCAGTGTCTGTAGAAATTAAATTGTGTTACTGATTAACATACCGTCTCAGATAATGTCCAGCTTAACGACACTTTGCTGTTAAGAAAGTTGGAAGACAGAGCGACTCTGTACACACTCGGAGCTAACTCCCAGCTTTAACCTCGCATGCACCCGCACCATGAGGGGCCGAGCTCAGATAAGGCCCCAGATTCTCCCAGTTTAATGAAAAACATGAAGAAAATGACAAATGAAGATGGACAAAGTCAATGAAAGATCAGTGTTTTAAAAAAGGTTGTTCACTGTAAATCTGTGGTGTGCTTCTGGGAAAACAACACATCAGACTTATCAGCGAGTTCTGTTTGCCTACAGCCCACGTGTGCTAATTTATGCTGCATTATTACTGATTTAAAATGAGAATATTCTCGACAGTTCGTTTCCCCATCACTGCATTAGGGTTTGAAGTGTGATGTCGGCACATCGGTGTTAATGTTGGAGCAGCTGTGCGTCCAGAGGAGCTGGATGAGTGTCTGTCTGCTGAGGGAGGAACCGGGTCAGACCGGCGGTCTGCATGTCCGGGGCCGTTCGCGCAGAGACGAGCCGCGGCGGTCCGAACAGCTGCCTCCTCCCTCATCACTCATTTCTGCGGACTCTGCTCCTGCATTGTGCTGGA
>JAPQLA010000010.1:8760997-8776737 GCA_029822935.1 Naso vlamingii
GTGCTGGAACTCACATTCGCATCTTTGAGTGTGGGAGGTGATATTTAGTCCATTTCAAACCTTCATAGAGAACAGAATAAATTACACCAAAATAGTTCGTGGCTGCTGTCGGATCCTCTTTTGATTTCTTTGCGTAACCGCACGTTTGCAGCGGCCGTCGTGCAACGACTATGACAGAGAATCGACTCGGTTGAGGAAGACAGGTAGAAAATGTTTCGCCTGCTGTTTCATGTTGCTGAGACACAAACATTCACAGACACTTTTTCGGTGAAATGAAGCATCGGACACGTTTTAAGACGTGTACGTTTTGGCAGAGGACGACTCTGACCGAGCGGCCCTCGCACTTTCAGCAGCGACGAGTCGTCGCAGCATTGGACACGGAAGTACAACGTCATCGCGCTATGCTTGAAAAAAAATGGAAAGAACGCACTGACGTAAGAGCCCTGACGTATAGCTACCCTTGGCAACAGACGGAACAATAAATAGAGTCAGTGGAGGTGCAGGAAAAATACTACGATCCCTTATGGAGGCTAATTTTAGACCGAGAGCCGCTATTCTACCTCAAAGCTTGATATAGATTTATCTGTGTGTGTGTGTGTGTGTGTGCGCAGAGACACAGATATAATGGGAGAGACAAATGAATTTAAATATTACTATCTTTTATTTACATATCTCACAAACAGCATTCATCGTTACTCTCTCTGTAAAAAAATAAATTGAAATTTCATAAATTAAAACCACTATAGTTTTCATGGAAAACTTCAAAGATAGACCACTCAGACCATGGTACAGACAAAGCACGTCAGTTTTTTAAGGTTCACAAAAAACTTCACAATCACTGTCACATTCCAAGAACCAGAAAACAAACGGGATCAATAATATCTATTGCTCTGAACACATGTCAACACTACAACACAGTTTGTTATCTAGCACCATTTAAATCAAACATGAACTCATAAAATTACTCGGTGGGATTAGTTAAAACATGCTTTTTAACCTGCTACATTGGTGTAATAGGCAAGTAAAGTTGAAGGCAAATAAACTGATAAATAATTTGCTTTCTGGTACAAGTCCATTCCATAGCCCTGTGATCCGCACATCTGGCTCACACATCAAGAGTGTGCGTGGTAGGAAGTACTATTGTCTTCGGAAGAGTCTTTAAAGGGCGAGCAGGGTGGGCGAGCTCAGGGAATCAGAAGACTGGTCGTTGCTGTTGCTCCCTCTCCTGTGGGCGACGCCACAGGTGGGGAAGGTCTCTGCCTCTGGGAAGGTGAACACGAAAGAAGACGTGAAGGTGGTGCAGGCCGGCGTGCAGGTCACCACGGGCGTGCACAGGGGCTCAAAGTCAGTGCTGCTGGTTGAGGTGTGAAGGGCCTCCCAGTCCTGAGTTGTGTAGAGGGAGCTGGACAGGTCAATCTCTGGCACTGAGCGTGCCGTCTCCATCTCCGTCTTTGCCAGCAGATCCAAAGACTCCTCCAGGACGGAAGCGTCCAGGTCTGTCATCTTGACGGTGCTGTTGGAAACGGTGGCCGTGGAGAGGATGGAGCTGCTGCTGGTGCTGCTGGAGAAGATCGAGTTGGAGGTTGAGGTGAAGGTTGGCTGGCTGGAGGTGATGGTGGATGCCTCGGGGATGGTGGAGGACACCTTGGTGGAGAGGCAGGGGTGGGAAGGAGTGATGGAGACCATGGAGAAGTCTGAGTCCAGCTCTGAGGGGATTTTGCAGATGGGCTGGTGGGCAGCCAGAATGAACTCGAGCCTTTCCTTTTCCTTCAGAAGATTCGCAATATCGTTCTGCAGGTTGGACTTCTCGTCCTCGAGCTGATCAGTTTCCTGCCAGAAAGAGAAGAAGAGGAAAAAATGGCGTTAGCGTGGCTGTTGGATAACACTCCTGTTGGCTGAGGCAAGAAGTCCACTTTGACGACTGTCGGTGAATGTGTGGCATACTTACAGCTTGCAGAGTGTCTGTGAGCTCTCGCCTCCTGTTGCGGCATTTCGCTGCTGCCTGCTTGTTTCTCTCTCTGCGAATTCTCTTCTTCTCCTCCTCCTCGGGTGTTATCTGCACGTCATACAAGACAAAAAGTTAATCCTCCAGCTCCATGATAATTAGAGCACTGCAACATGAAAGTTACTACATGTTATGTAACACTTAAAATGCAGGGTGAGATGATAATCACCTGTTCCACTCGGCCCCTCTTGGTCGAGTTGTGAGTCTTGGATGCTGCAGACCTCATGGCTGGTCTGGAGTAGGCGGGGCTCGGGCTGTAGGAGTGAGCTCTGTGCGAAGGGGCCACCGAGGAGATCAAAGGCTGGACCATCCACTGCAGATCCGGGCTCGTGGAAATGGCTGTGACGGTGGGGATGAAGGAGGCACTTGATGCTGTCAGGTCAGTGAAATCCTGTGAGCAATGAAGCAAAAGACTCATGAGCACATTTGTTACATTTCAGGAGGAGGGCTGCAGCGCTGCAGGTGTCTATGAATGAAGAAGGAGGTCTATAACAAGCTAGATGGTTTAAAAATATCCATATGATGTCAGCTATGACGTTACACTCTCTCTGAGGAGTTTCCAGGTGGATGAATGAAGCTGGCCTTACACTGTGTGCAGTGCAGGTCAGTCGGCTATTAGAAGTCTATTTGTCAGTCAGCATACAGGACGAGTAACTATTAAAAAACTTAATATTTAAACTTTATGAGAACAGTGAAGTGGAAATGTGCTTCATGTGTAAAAGTTCGTCTTGAATCGGCCATCTCACAAAACAAATACATGTAGCTCTCACACAGCTGGAATGTTGTAAGAAAAGCTGAGCTGCCGGACGTACCTGAGACTGCGGTGATCCCATGCTGGAGTAAGATCCCGCAGGAGAATTATAATATCCGAGATTGTCCGCGACTGACGGGGACGCGGTGCTGCAGCGGGAGGAAGAGTCGCACTCCGTGTTGAAAGCAGTGAACATCATCGTTTTAGAAGAAGCAAGTAGAAAGATCCAGACAAACTACCGCGAGGGAGCGAGGAAATCCTTTAGTAGTTCCGTAAAAACCCTCGAACGCCGCTTCCGTTTCTCCTGCTCTGCTCGCTGCTCTGCCTCTGAAAGTTTCACTGCCAACTCCAGCAGCTCGCGCTCTTTTATATCCTCAGAGGATGACGTCGACGTCGAACCTGACACCGCGAGAAGACAAACAAAACAGCGACCTAACAACGCGGCAATAACACCAAATATGGCGCGTGCGGGGTTTTAAATACAGCGCGTGCACAAAGACTACTTCAGATTTCAATGTCTGAAGGTAAAAAGAAACTCCGAGAAAAGATATTTTAAACGTACTCTCTATAAACGGAATATTCCAAGACGGGATCCCCAGTACGTCATTTTCCAAATATGGTGCATCCTGTAAAGGGGCGGAGCCTGCTGGGAAATACTCCATTCGAGATTGGCCGACAGCGACATGACGTTATGTAAGACAACAAACACAGAGGCTGTTGTGAAAAGTGAAGAACTGGGATAATGGTCAGCAAAAGTCCAGCCTACACACTGAAGCACCGCCAAGGTGAGTGTGCACATGCAGATAAGAACTCAGATCACTCACACACACACACACACACACACACACACACACACACACTACGGAGGCCTTTTGAATACTCTAAAACTAAATCCAAATGTTATTCCAAAGACTCTGAACACGTAGTCCTGCAGTGATGTTGTAGGCTACTTCTCTCACCAAGACTGCGTTCAGATAATTCTGATGAGTTTAGTCACCCGCTCACAGAGCTGTCACTGAGGCTTTTCAACACTCCAACATTAACACCACACTAGCCTTATAAAAAAATGTTAGGTGAGACTGTCAGGTGAGGGCAGACACACCCACGTCACAGACAGGTGACCTACTGAGGACATGAATGACTGCTCGTGAAGAACGTGAACATATCACCACCTCACTGATGATTTTTCTGTCCTCCTTCAGGTGAACCACTCTGTTTTAGAGGGTTAACACAATGTCATCGCTCAATCATTTCCACTGTTTGTAAAAAATAAACATAGAATGGAAAAAAAAACAAAACACACACACACAATGAACTAAAACTTATTTCTTTCATTTTTCTTAGGGGTTAGTTACTCTCCATGGAGATAAAAGTTTCCAAACATGCAAAAGAAGAGTAATTCCTAAGACTTGTTACACTAAGAACATAAAGATTTATATAGGACATTTAACCTTGTTTTTGAATGTTTAAATCCCTTTTTAATTGTTTTAATACACTACTGCAATATAACCTGCATTTTAGAGTTGTGTGCAAAAAGAAAAAAAAAAGGATAGAACTGGATGAGAAATGTGGATAAAGTTAGGCCTAAATATAAGCATGAGTATATATTTAAGTTGTGTGTAGTTATATAAAAATATAATGTATGATACCTCTGTTTGTAGGCTACTTTTTTAAAAATCAAACTGAAAAGACTTCCCCTGTATGCAAATGAGTTGGCAAGGGGCAAAGGAATGAGCCTCATTTGCGTAAAACCCAAAACAAGTGTGTGTGAACACACACCAGCCCAAACCATACAGTGATGTCAGAGCAGAGGCAGTTGCATGTGTGTTAGCCCCTCAGGCAGTGTTTGTACCTCTTGTGTACAATCCAGGTGAGGGTGTGTTGAGCTGCACAGCGAGCTGAGAACCGGTTTGTTCCGTGTACTTTTCCACAACAGCAGTCGGCTTTTCTCAGGATGTTGAACTCGGTCAGGAAGGTCCTCCCTGTGACTGCGGCAGAGGGAATCCTTTGTTCATTTACATAAAAAGAAAGATGAATTCATGAACTGCAGGTGTGATATTGAGCCAACTTTTCAGAGTTTATTTGGTGAGTGAACTGCTTTGCAAGACATTTTGTTTTGGGTTTTTTTCATAATAAAGAATTTTCTGTGAACCAGCCCTTCATGGAGAAGTGGCTTTATAGAGTGAGCACAGAGAACCCAACCTAATTCCATTAGTGTCAGCAACATTTTCCCTGGAAATTAAAAAACAACAACAATTATTTATTTATTTATTTTATGTTGATTTAACATTTAAAAAAGTCTTCAAACGGGCAGAGATCAGGGAGGCAACAACAGTCACCCCCCCCCCCCCCCCCCACTGAACAGCACGCAGGCTGCAGGCTGAACTTCTGTTAAACAGATAATAAAAACCTGTACTCAGTAACACGCCGTTCATGAACACATAAAGTCCTAATAATGGTGCAATTATGGCAAAATGCAGCGATGTAGGTGAAAGGAACTGTGTTTTCTTTTACGCGCTCGTGATTCTTGAACATTCCTGGTTGGCATAGCAACGCTCCACCTCTTCGCGTCAGTGACGTCCTGGTTTTGCATAGCAACAAGATCGTTTGTGTTATGATGAGGTATCACTCAGCAACAGAAAAATAAAAAGCGGCCTCTTGGTGACGTCTTGTCTCTCATGAGGCGGAATCTCCGTTTCCCGGAAACGGTGTCAGAGTGAGAGCTCTGTCCGTGTTGTGGCTCTCAGACGGCGGAGCTGCGGAATGACACCGGACACCGAACGACCCGTTTCCCTCGCGGATTGTTTGAGGAGAGTTTTTGTTTGACCGCTTGGCAAGAACAGAAGCTTCCGGATCGATAATGCTGACCTACACTTTCTGTTCAGAACAAAGTTCTCTAGTTTTTGTGACAGGCTGCCAAAGGTTCAGAATCAGCCTACATGGTGACTACAAGAGCCTTCATGGAAAAAATGAGCATCATAATCATCTAAAAAAGAAAAAGCATTTCAAATCCATGAGCTTGCAACAGCACAGAAAAGTGTATTGAAGGACATGTGAGATAAAATTTGCACGGTATTTAGGAAAAGGAGATCTATATTTTGCAGCGAAGGCCTGATGTGAATTTTATGTGAAGTTTGTTTTCCATCTGCACAAGAACTTGCTGTTCGTTTAGCCTGTTTGTTTTTTATGTTCTGGCCTAAATAGGTTCATCTTTAGTCTCCTTGGTGTGGTGGTGTCATCCACAGTGAATTTTACCTCATTTACATGAACTTTGAAAGCTGATGTCACTGCGTCTAAAAATAACCTCTGTCTGTGCTCGTTCACGCTCAAGTTGCGTTACTGAGAGCGAGTCTGTGGCAGTGAGGCTTTCTGCTGTTATGTGCGACCTCTGACCCCCCGGTTCACTGAACAGACTCAAGCCGACCACCTAATGATGTGCCCGTAAATGAACCCGAAGGGGGCTGTGCCTGCCGGGAAGCAGCCGGGAGCGCAGCCCCCACCACCACCACACACACACACACACACACACACACACACACACACACGCGGCTGTCACTTCAGTGGTGAATCTGTGAGGTCATCTATAGGCTAAATATAGCCAAGCCTTCAGAATCCCTTGTCTTATAGCCTGGCATCATCTGTGCGGGAATAACATTTATAAACCTCCATAACGCGCGCCAAGAAATTGCATCAGCACAGCTGATTAGCATGTGTGAACGTGGAGGAACAAAATGGAGCTGTGTCATCGATGATCCTCAGGCAGCAGATCAATAAATCAGTAAAAAGCTACTTTTAGAGAAGCACAGGCAATCATCGGCAGTCTCACCCGTTAGAATGAAATGACTCGGAGGCTGCGATCACAGGTGGAAGACTGAGATCAGACTTTGCTGACGTTTGCACAGGTAGGTTAGTACAGGTACACTGGAATTCCTGCGCGTTTCTCTCAACATCAGCTTTTCAAAAGAAAGTCAGAAAGGAAACGCAGTTCAAAGAGCAAGTTCACACAGAAAAATTCTATTTTACAAAATAAATGACACATTTGAATATAGAATCACTACATGTTGGACGCTGCGCAATATTAATCTTTTTTAACTTGTTTGAAAGGGCAGGATAACATATGTAACAGTTACTAAGAATTTACAACAATTTGAGAAACAGAATCACGAACAGACTGTGACGTGAAGAGCAGCCAAATGAACTACAGTCAACAACAGCACGGAGAGAAATTCCCGCACTGACCTTTCAGGAGAAACTTTATGAAACATGTCTGACAGATTCTTAATTAGGCTATTTGGGCACTCATGACGTTATCCTAGGCTACTTTGTGTGTGTGTGTGTGTGTGTGTGTGTGTGTGTGTGCTAGCACATAGAGCAGGGAATCATACCTCTGACTTGGACTTTCTATTCATCAGTTGTTTTTTTGTGTGTTTTTTGTTATACCTTGACTTCTGGGGGCGCCGCAGCCCCCTCAGCACCCTGCGTAAAAAGCGTAAAAAGCGTAAAATGCGTAAAAGCAGCTGTTTGCATCCTGCTGTTGTACTGACGGACTTTCTGTTTGTGGCCCCTCTGCTCAATAATGACGCTCACATCAAATAAGCCCACAATGCATTACGGCCTTTCACCGCATGTTTCACTTTCTTTTGTGAGTGACTGACTGAGTGGGACACACACACACACACACTCACACACACACACACACACACACACACACACACACACACACACACACACAGCCAAACGTCCGTCTGCCACAGCGCGCCCCTGTTCACCGGAAGCACCATATATGGCTCGACCGGTCCACTCGGTGATTGGCTGCTTCACTACAGCGACAGTTCTGTTGCTGGAGCTCCATATGCAGAGGCAGCAGGTAGAGACGGTGTGGTGTGTGTGAGGGCGGGTCATCCAGCCGCCCTGTACGCCGCCGGTGCCGCTGCGAGCTTCATCCAGTCAAATTGCTTTTAAAAACACTGAGGCTGCTTCAGTCAAACGACTCTGACATGAACATGAAGTCCAGCAGCAGCTCTGCTGTCTCAGCGCTCCTGCGCCGCTGGCACCGTCCTTCTGCAGAAACACCTCTGCTGACATGAATGCGCACGTAGGTTGTGATGTATACACGCCGTGAGCCGATGTGAACATAAAGGGAACATAATGTATATGATGCAGATGCTGCATACGTGAAATGACGTAGTTCATTCATGGCCATGGGCACCTTTGCAGGCGGGGGTGTCACTGAGCTTATGCTCGCTAGTTTGGGCATCTGAATATTTTAAAAAGCCTGAAAAATGAAAAGGCTGCTGATATGAATGTTTATACATTCGGCAGAATTAATGATCACACTGGAAAACATCTGCTCGCGTTTCTTCCTCCTCCCTCTTCCTCTCTCAGATGGTTCGGTCTCACCGCACAGATTTCATTCATAAAATTGCAGCTCACTATAAAAGGCGGGCCTCTCCACTATCTGCACACTTACCATTTATGAACCTGGCAAATGGAAGCGAGAAAGGCTCCCGGGCGTCACTTTTCTACTTAGATTCAGATAGAACAGAAGATATTAATATTTATAAGCGGTAATATTTGACGGGAACATGCATCCAGACTCCAGCACTGAGTCGGACTCATCGTCCAGCTGTAACACAGCATCGCCTGGCGGGGACACCCCTGGGTGCAGCCAGCATCCTCCTGACTCGCTTTCATCATCAGTGGACAGCGTCAAGGTAGAAGATCCTCCAAAAATAATCCGCACACAACCAGATGTTGCGCGATAATTCATGCGTAAGGATGGCTGCAGAAGGCTCATTTGTATGTGGGAACAGAATGTTCACACACACACACACACACACACACACGCAGAGCTTTAACAGGATTACTGTCCCGCGCTGAAAACGATTCAGTAGTTTGATTTTATGAGGAGGACAAATCTTTGGTTTGATTTCAGGGAAATGGTTTTTAATGAGATGAAGATGGTCGGGACCTTTTATTTGAGAGTGATGATAATGATGATGATGAAGAAGATGATGAACATGAGTGATAAAGGTGTAATGACAGGGCATGTAGCTGATTCTGATGGATTCCTCGTCATTCTTCATTCTAATAACTGATGTATTTACACACATGTAAAGGTGAGCCACGCGCGTGCTTCCTCATTCGGCAGATGAGCTCAACGAGTGTTTGACTGCATGCACGTGCGTGTGTTTGTGATGTGGGTTTCTCCAGGACACCGAGACCCGAGCTGCGGACTCTTTTGTTCCGACTGTGACCGCGATCTCGAGCTCGCCGGGTCTGAGGTGGATGGTGCAGCCGACGGTCATCACATCTGAGTCTGCGTCATCCGGCCGCGCAAAGACCAGAAGTCACGGCGCGAGCCAGTCGTCTTCCCCGGCAGCTGCAAATAAGGCAAAGCCCTCCATCAGGAAAGGGCCGAAAGACAAGGTATGCTGGGAAAAATGATGAGGGGGGTTAATGACATTTTAACTTAACTAAAAAAAAAAACGATACAGAATCAACCAACCAGTCAGTCAGTAAATCAGTAAGTAGACTGACTCCATTACGCAACCAATCAAGAACTTAGCATTGCTCTTCAACATCTTGTCCATTTCCTCCAATGACACCTTTCCGCTGATAAAGGTTAATATGAAAAGTAAGTCTCGCGATATTTTCAGCAGGACGTGAAGGAGGATGCAGCTGTTGATGTAAAGTTAAGGCTGCAGGGAGCCGCACACGGCGCGACTGAACTGTGTCTAATTGATGCAGCAAGTAATTACTTTGTGAGACACGCACGCGCGCGGCTCCGTTTATGAATTAGACGGGAAATCGCATAAAAAAAAGTGCGCGCTCACGTGCCTGACTAGAGCGCGCCAGTGGTGCAGCATTTTGAAGCCTGTACTGAAAGAGAGACTGCAACAGACTGGATCAGTATTCCCAGCATTCACTGCGACGAAGATTGTCGTCTCTCTCTCTTTCTGGCAAGTGATGGTGTTAAAGAGCCAGCTGCTGACATGGCAAGAGTCAGCAGGATCTGTGTTTCAATCGATTATTTGTGATTGATTTTAGCCTTCCAAAGAGGAGGAGGAGAGGAGGAGGATCAGGAGGGAGAGGAACAAAATTGCTGCAGCAAAGTGTCGTAACAGACGGAGGGAGCTGATAGACTCTCTACAGGCTGTGAGTATGCTGCCTCCACATCACTGCCACTGAGCGTGTGACATGTTTGTAGCCTGCACAGGAAAGAGAACAGGAGTGTTTTTCATGCACCCGTCTAAATCTGTCCTCTGATTTCGTCCTTCCTCGCCTCAGGAAACGGACAAGCTGGAGGATGAGAAGTCTGTCCTCCAGACGGAGATAGACGAGCTGCTGAAGGAGAAGGAGCGACTGGAGCAGGTCTTAGCCTCCCACAGAGCATCCTGCAAACTGCCCGCAGATGATGATGGCGACGGTGACGATGAGGATGAAGGAGATGATGCAGACACAATGCTGCAGGATCCTCCGGCCTCCCCACAGCTGCTGTCCATCTTAGAGGGAGGAAAACCCCCATCGAGCAGCCCTGCTGTGGGAGAAGCCCCCGCTGCTCAGGACATGGACGGTGTCCCCAGCATCCCTGCGGCAGCCATCCTGGGGAACTCCAACATCCTCCTGTGTTCGAGTGCAGAGGAGGAGGACCTGGAAGACTTGAGAGGGGATGACCTGGATGACTTGGTGCCCAGCTTGGAGTTGGCTGCATCCGTCCCCGACATCGACCTGAGCGGCCCTTTGTGCCTCTCAGACTGGGAAACCCTTTACAAGTCTGTAGCAAACGACCTTGAACCTCTGAGCACGCCGCTCATGTCTTCCAGTCCCACTTGTAGCAGTTACCGCACAGTGTTCTCCTTTAATTACTCTGAGATCGATTCCTTGGCTGAGAGCTGTGAGAGCCTTAAAGGCAGCACTGGTGCGTCTGAGTTCATCAAAGACAGTCTGAACTCTCCAACACTTCTGGCCTTGTGAACGCAAAGAAGTTATGCAATGCAGTGATTCGTTGTATTCTAACCAGTCAGCAAGCTATGATCTCTCTCAAATAATCTTTTGTAGTGTGAGTTTGATGTTGTGTAAATCTAAACGTCAGAGATGGTGTTGATGACGTGTTTTCTGTGACTGTAGCAAGGTCGACTTCTTCCATACTGCCGCTGCACCGAGACTTTGTGCCGGCAACCAAAATGCATGCAAACACACGTCATTCGTAGTCCAAGAAGAGGTGGTATGTTGTGTTTCTGAAATCCCTAAATGTGATGTGAAGCTCGATCACGCTCAATAGCCAAATGTTTGTGTAATACTGTTGACAAAGTTGTGTTGTAACAAGTGAAAATAACAGGGGCGCTGATGTGTCGTGTGTAGGTGTCACATCTTGTTGTGAGGTGTCCCTGAACCTCGAATTTCCTTTCGAGTGTTTCCATTAAAAAAAGATCACACCATGTATTTTATCAAGATGTATTTTATGACATAGTTTATTTTTTTATTGAAAGTGATCAAAAAATTATATAACACTGGAAATAAAATAGGAGCCACAAACAATTTGTTTCTGTTGTTGTCTTTCAGTCTGAAATGTGCTGATTATGTAATATCAATCATGTGGGTGTTGGGGAGTAACTAGTTACATGTAACGAAATTACATAATTTAATTAGAAAATAAATGTAACTGTAATCAGCCACAGTTACTGAGAAAGAAGGTGTAATTAAATTACAGTTACTTATGAAAATGTTAATGATTACAGAGGGGGTTACATCTGAATATCGTCTGTAAAAAACTAAAGACTGTATGTTGAATAATATTCATTTTGTTGCTCTGCATGATCTTGATGGGCGCCGTGTCTTCTTCTTCTTCTTCTTCAGCCATGTTCAGTCAATGCCGGTTGGTAGTTCGATGCTGTTCAGATGCTTTTGGTCGGTGGTCTGGTTTGAATGTGCAGCGCCTCATGTTTGACATTAACACGGCCTGCTTTACACATTTGAAAATGGTTAAACATTTGTCAGAAATTTATAACAGTAATCAAAAAGTAATCAAATGTAATGAGTTACATTACTTTGATAAAATAATTGGAATAGTTACATTACTTCTTACATTTTAAGTAGGGTAACTAGTAATCTGTAACCTATTACATTTCCACAGCAACCTTCCCAACCCTGACCACGTGACTCTCAGCGACAGCAGAAGGAGTCTGTCAGAGAGTCTTTCTCTAGAGCACCGTCTCTCCTCATCGTCATGTATCTTTATCTGCAGAGGAAGGTCGTGTAGTGTGGAGAAAAGCTCCAGAGTACCTACTAAAGGACAACATGTGTGAGAAGCAGCTCAGCAAACAAGAAAACTGAACTGATAAATAAAATCAGGGGTTTGTCGTGACAGCGTGAGAAAACTACCGATTTGTATTCCGGGTCACATAAAGCACAGCCACGGAGGACCGGCTGGTGTTTGATGAGCGGGGACATGCTGCCGCTCTCAGACCGGGCTGTCGGTGCGGGGGCCGGGTCCACAGGTCCGCATCCCGGCGGCTCTCCGTTCCGCTCCGCTGTTGTCGACGGTCAAGAGAATCCGATTCTACAGCAGCACAGTGCGTGCCGTGCTGACGTCAACACGCGATTGCCGTATCGTTTCATTTCCCTTGACCATATTTGGGCAACTGCAGCTGTTTTGTTTCCATGGCGACGGGTGTCATATTTCGGGCCGCATCGGAGGATGTTACCGGAAAAAGTCGAAGCAGGAGCGAGCGGGATCGTTGTTAAACGTAAACAAACAAAAGGTTCTGGTACACAGCGGGCATCACGTGCATGCCGAGAAGTGCTGTAAGGACGCCAAAGTCTTCCCCGAAACCGGAAACGGAACATTCAGCCTAAAGACCACAGCGTGTTTGTTTTCAGTCTTTAATGAACGATTGAAATAATGTATTCATGTCCACAGATCATTAGCAGGTTGAACAACAGTGTTTGAATGTGAGTGTTCTGAGGCAGCACTAACATGCACCTGAAGTAACGAGTAACGAGCTGCCTTGTCTTTAAACGTGCCACCGAAGCATGAGCTGGATGTTTGCTGCATGTTTTCAGAGTATGTGAGGAGTGCAGTTCTTCTTTTCACCGGTGAGGGGCGCTGCAGCGCCAAACAGCCTCCTCACAGTGGTGCGTGTGCGTGATGTGCTGGTGCGCGGCTCTTTCAGCGCGTGCTGATGGATGGAGCTGTCAGCAGCTCGATGTGAGTCACTGTCCGCGCGCTGGTTGTGTGTGTCCGGCGGTGCGATGCTCGTCACATCCACAGTGTGTGAATATCACATTGCAGGAGATGTTCACAACCAAGCAGCGAGCCGCAGCCTCCCAGTGGAGGTGAGCTGAGGGGAAGAATTTTTATTTTAGGGCTGAGAGTGAGACATTTGTCAGCTTACACTCTCCACAGCCCAGTGGATTACAGTAAGAGTTTTTTTATTTTACTTAAAAATAGGCTGTGTCATTTCTAAAGTAGGCCTAGGACAACACAAAGTCAGGCACGAAGGTTCCCGCGTCTTATCAGCAAAATGTATCTGCAGCAAAATGGCCTCTGTCAGTGTTATATTTCTGTAACTTACAGTTTTTCTCATTCGTTTTGGCTCCATTCTCAAATGAGAAAAGCACCTTTTCCAAATAATTGAGCTCAGATCCCTGAACAATTATTTTTTTGTTCACAACAGATATGAATTTTTTCATTCATTCAAGCAAATTGCTTTGTTTTGGCACGTGAGCACAAAACTCACTTGCATGTGGCTCACTGATCAAAACTGATGAGCTGGTTCTCAGTGAAACTGTCCAACAGTCTCTCATCACTTGAGCGTCACATGCAAAATGATCCATTCAGTTATCTAAATCTGTGACGTGGAGTGTGTGTGACGTGTGCCACAGTGAACTGGATACAGACCTGCAGGTCAGGCGTGATGTGGACGAAAATGTGCCGGACCAACAAGAGCAGCAGGACGTCCACAGAGATGAGAACTGATGTCAGCTGTTACTGTGTGTGGAATACTGTGGAGAGGTTCAAAGGGTTTTTTTGTACTAAACTGACACAGTTTTTTTTCATTGTTATTGGATATTCTTTTGTGTTTTTGCTTTTTCAAGAGAATGTAATTATGTGGCAGTCATGATCATAATGTAATTTGTGACTATCAAGGTGAAACAGCATCTCTACTGTCTGACCAGTTTGGCTCAAATGTGGCACGGCCCAATAAACTGACACAAAAATCTGGTTTTGAATCTAAATGAAATGTTCTGGATGACTTACGACCTTTTGCACACATGCAGTAGAGTTTTGATGATACATGAAACTGTTGTGACAATTGCACTTACAGTTTAGAGAATGTTAAGACTGTTTCAAACAATGAGCCAAAACGACTGAGAAAAACTGTAATAACACAGCTGCATAAGATGTGTTTTCGTCATGAGTCTTATCACACTGTGTAGCTGGTCCAGTGACACATAGATAGAAAGTAAAATTTAAAATATCACAGTTAAACTTACAAAATTAAGATTTTTTCTTAAATAAGTCAGGCTACAATAGTCTGAAGATGAAAATGCACTATAAAAAATACAACATGTAAAAGAAATCTACAGGCAGCAAAATAATCTCTTTCATTTTAAAATAATAATTGTTTTATTTTGAATAATTATCATTATTTTTTCCAACCATGACAGATCAGAAGGTCTCTGATAAAAAGGCTCCATTAGAAACTTTTTCCTTGGTAAGTGTAGCTGGTTTTTAATGAGATGTGACCTACATTTAAAATAAGGGAATAGCCTGTCAGGGTCTACTTGACCAATTTATACAGAATATGAGCAACATGTAGGCGACACTTAACGCACCATGTGACTGATTGCATGTCTGTTTACATCAGTGCTTTTGTTTTAATAAGCGTTTTATTGGTTTGTTCAGATTTGTTGACAGGCACTCTGTGTAATTATAGCCTGTGTTTATGTGTTTATATATAGCTACAATAAATTAGTTTATTAGTTTCTGGTATCGTGGACAATCCTCATTAACAGTAAACATGACTAATTTCCAGCTGTAGTCCGCAGCCAGATGACAGTAGGCACCCTAAAAATACAATAAAACAACACAATTAATAAAAAAAGACCTAATCTAAATTAATCAGCTCATAAATCTGATATGAATTGTACGTTGTAAAGCATGAACTTGAGCTGACTGATTCATAAAACAGAAAACACAGAGCAGGTTAAATCGCCTGGTTACTGATCTTTCTCTTTCTGTTATTTGTTGTGTGCTCACCGCTGTTCTCTCATCCTCATACACCTCCTGACCACTCGCTTTCCTGCTTGCTGTGGTATTCCCAAGGAAGTGCTATATTTAAAGGGATAAATCAATGTCATACGTGTTTGGGAAGACTGGCTCACCCGACCTGACAGAGCAATGTTGTTTGCTAAAGATGGTGTGGATTAGCACATGAACTCAAGCACGACTGAACTGATACAAGAGAAAGAAACACATCTTATGCTACTTTATTTTCAGATGACTCACCTGTTTTTACACAATGTGGCATTAAATTAGCTCTGACGTGTATAAAACTGCAGAGATTTGATTTCTTTGTACTAAATAATCTGCTTTTTATAGACTTGGACACGACGTGACACCGTGGGTGAACATCAAATAGTGTATCCATGTCTCACAGCATTAATAACACTGGAGCTTTGGCTCAAATGGAAACAGGATCAGTTGGGGGGAGGAAGAGGAGTGCTGGCATGAGAGCAGACAGCTCGTGGTCGTGAAAGGAAGATGAAGATGAAGATGAAGAGAGGCAGGCTTTAAAATCAGCGCCAGCATGCAGTTAATGCACAAAGTGACTTGATTTCTGTGAATGAAATCTGCTGCAGCATCACAGTTCAATCCATTATGAAGCATGTGTAACTCACCTGTGTGTGTGTGTGTGTGTTGAACATACAGACGGGGTGCTGATGAGTCATGTTCATGTATGTGGCTGGTGAGGGGAA
>JAPQLA010000010.1:8796333-8816355 GCA_029822935.1 Naso vlamingii
TCTGAATACATTCATCATGAGAAATCTGCCAGTGATGCAACATGCAGCCAAACAAAATATTTTTCACAGAACTTCAGCACAAAACTGACTAAAAATTTCAGAATCTTTTTAGAAAACCAGCTGCGTGTTGAAGCAGCGATCATCATCTCCAAAATCTGTCAGTTACTGCATCTGTTCCAACAAAGTCTCAGGTCATCGTCGTCATCTTTAACCTCTCCACAAATGAAGAGGACGTGTGAGGGTTGATTTGTGATTAGTGATCAGAATCCCAAACAATTTTTGGCCGTTGTTTTGCTTCTGTTTCAGCTGGCTTTGCATTCACATTCTCCTGTTCTGTCATCTCACAACGGCACAGTTCAACATTTTGCAACACAGAGAACAGTCCGGTCCCAATCTCCACCCTCACAGACTTACGATAATAATACTAAGAATAACTTTACTTGTGTAGCACTTTTAAAAATGGGGGTGTACAAAATGCTTTGACATATGCACAATATACAAGAAAAAAGCAAGAATGCAACACAAAAGAACTAAATCCTTCACAGAAAAAGGACCCAAACATCATGAGACCTTACAAGAACCCCGACAACACAGGAACCAGCTACTGAAACTGAGACCAATAAGAACCAAGTTTGTAAAAACATTAAGAGATTTAAAAGAGATAGAACCAATAAGAAATTAAAACAATAAGAAAAGATAAACTCAAAAAAGGGAGCACTTAAAAAAAGAGATAAAAACAATGAAAAAAAACTCAAATAAAAGAATAAAAACTTTGAGGCGCGTTCCCCAAACACTGTTCCAGTGTCAAATCATAAAGTGACTGAAGGTTCATGTCGAGCCTTTCATGTCCACTTTCCGTAAATTAGAATCTCTGCAAACTTTGCCTAAGGGAATTACCCACAGTTCATAGCGTTGACATGTAAAAACAGGGTTACCAGAGGGCAAACCACACAGCAATGTCAAAACAAACAAAAAAAACAAACAAAAAATGTAAACAACGAAGAGTATCAAAGGCACACTTTAGTGGACACTGAGTATCGAGCAGGGTTGGGAGGATCGCCGTAAGTATTCTGTTACAGTCACTAATTATAAGAAATGTAAAGTAACATAATCAATATTACACCATAATGAAGAGATGCAGGCCTTTCCTGAGTTCTTGCTGTTAATTTTAGATCATTTCCAAACATGTAATTACAGAGAGTCACTGGGATTGGGCCCAACACTCCTGAGAGGATCTGACATCACAAACCCAATTCTGCTGTGCAGCTCTGACGGGTGTTGCTCAGTGACGCCCCCTCTGCTTCCCCTTCCTCTGTAGTTTTTCACTCAACCCAGTTCTGTCCGGTGTGAACTTGAACCTCTGACACCCACCTGGGCCCTGCCAGCTGCGTGCGCCGCTGGGCCACAGGGACCTCCACCTCATTCTCTCCACCCAAAAATAATCTTCTGGTATGACAACAGAACAAGAGGAGGAAGAAAAAGAGAGCTGGCATCCATATCAAAGGGCTGAGTGGAGGGAAGAATGGGGCCAGATGTGAGCGGTTGTTTCGCCACATTGGTGAGCTGTGAATGAAACAGCCTGGTTATGAATATGCACGTGCAGCATTACTTATGCAGGCCCTGCACGACTGGATCATTAAGGCTGAGCTGATTGTCTCAAGGTGTGATATCAAACAGCGCTGTCCGGTTCTGTCAGGTGGCAACCACAAGGGAGACAATGACATCACACATCCTCTCACCTGCACCTCTTTTTCGAGTCATGTGTAAACAACCTGACACCATCTAAACCTGTTCAATAACCATCAGGACACAGAAGAACTCTCTTCAACAAACGTCCCAGCTCAGTTGAATGCATTTATGTGGTTTTTTCTGGAAGCTATTCCTCAACATGGTGGTTTACTTCCACATCTGTTGCAGCGTCAAAGTCACGGCTGCCGCTCTCCAAGGAGCCGGAGCAGCTGTCAGAGCCACGATGGCGCTCCTCTTCGTCATTATTAGAGCTGCAACAATTGACAGAAGATGATTCACCAATTATTTTGATAATCAATTAATCATTTCAATCATTTTTCAATGTTCTTCAAAAAAGAAATCTGCACATCCAAATCAAATGCAGGTGTGTAGGAAAGTCACTTAGGTCTTGAGGAAAAAAAATAAAAAATGCACACTGCTCTCGCAAAGCATCTCAATTTATTGATTGGCTCAATATGTTAAGACTTACATTTCCATTTTAGCTCGTTGGCTTTACGCTGCAGCAGCTCCGTGTTCTCAGCATAATAATCTTCCTGAGGAAAAAAAAATCAATATAATCATTTTTGAATGTTACTTTAATTTATTCATTTGAAAAAGGAGATTGCGCTTTAACAGTAAGATTCTCATTTGGAGTGTTTGACTGAAAAATCAGGAAACATGTTTTAAAAAGTACGAGGAAGCAAATTTTCAAGTCAAGAATAAAATAGCTACTCACATTACATCTGTTAAAGCAGAAATCCACCACTGTCCACGTGGATGTCCGTCGGTGTTGATGGTAACTGTAGTCAGTTGAAGCAATAAATTCCTGACAGAGAGAAGCTGAGTTTTCTGAGTTTGTGCTGCTCACACAGCCGTTCTTTCAGTGCCTACATGTGCCAGGATGCATTGCACGTGAGTTCTCCTGAGGTTGTAATGGCTGCTAAAGCTGTAAAATCATCACACAGATGTTTTCTTCTGACCACCATGCATCTTGGAGAGAGACAATTAGACATTTTACGCTTGAAATAACATCACATTATCACCGAATGACGTTATAGCCGGAGGTACGGGGCTGAACCGCTGACAGCAGGACTCTGACCCGTCACAGTCACAGTGACTCAAGTCCTGCCATAATTTGCCTGATGCATCGCTAGCCTACAAACAGACGAGTGGTGCTGTTAACGTTCATTTTCCACAAGCTGTTAAATAATCACACAGATGTTGGTACATTGTGTTATTTAGCTATTTACGTCTGTTTTTGTGCTTTTGGCTGCTGTTTTTTTAACGTGTTGTGTTTTACAGAGAATGCAGAGTCTCTACTAAAGGCTCCTCTTCTTCCCTACGTGTAGTGATCACAAAACAACAGGACTTGCTGGGCCTCCAAGGTTGTTATCTGTGGCACCAGAACATTCCTTTAATTTAATATTACAGTTTTTCAATAATGAGGGGTTTTTACACCAACAGAGCCTGAAATTCTTCTCAAAGCAAACATGGCGCTCGCAGGCAGGTCCAAATCCCCCATAAATGATGTCAAACGCATCATTTGTGGTCAGATGAGATTTGGCACAGAAGATGGTGGGAGAGCTCGGCCCGCAGAAGACTAAAGGACGATGAACAATATTCATTGTAATATGCTGCAGATTTTGGAACAAGACGAAGCTGGTTGCTAATTGGCAAAGTTACCCTTTAATTTGGCTGTGATTAAATTCTATGCCATTTACTTAAACTCCAACAAAGTTATTTTTAGATTATTCAGAAGTTATATTTGTGTAGGTCTATAAATTTACCTTTGTTGGAGGATCTTTCTCTGGAGTTCCTTTAGTGCTCTTCAGGCAGACTGGTAGACAATCATTATTGAGCAATTATTTAGAATTAATGAAGCTGTTTCATGCTCGTCTGTCAATATTCAGTCAGACAACTTAATCTAGGTACTACAAACAATATACTGTTAAAACTACACCTTATGCAGTTACACCTTAGAGTTGGCTTATGTGTTTCTGGAAGGGTTTTTTCATAGGGGATGAATAAAACTGGAAAGTACAGAAATTATTTGTAACACAAAAACATCAAAGTGTTCATAACAGAATGCTACGTTGTACATGCAAGTCAGGGCTGTGCATTGGACAAAATGTGTGGAGATGTTCACTTGATGAAAGCAACTTTTAGTACTGACAAACTTGACAGGGTGTACTTAAATTCATAATGAAAGTATTTGAATACGAAAATATAAATTGACAATGTGGCGGTCAAGTTTAGTCTCACCTCAAACCAAAAACACACTTTTTCCTAGTTGGCCAAAAATAAATTTCTTTATATGATGCCATTGATTTAATTCACCATTTCAAACCTGGAAAATAAATAAATAAATAAAAAGAATAATTTAGGTAAATCATCTCTCTGATGTGGCCTAATGAAAACAAACAGTTAGCTGCCAATTTCCAATGGGCCGTCCTTCATCTGAATGGACACAAAGACTTTAAACCCACATCTTATTGAGCTGTCTGATTGGAAATTCACAGATTTGGCCAAATTTTGAAGATGAGACAAAAAACCTGTCAACAAACCCTTCAGATATCTATGCACCCACTGGCACACGCTGCCAATTAGCATGATCTCGACAGCGCTAATGGAATCTTGAGCGGTAATAAAAGTAAATAATTAAAATAAGAGAAGCCTTGTTTCATTGTTTGCTGTGTTCAGGCCCATTAGGAGCTCCAGTATTCTCATGGTAATCTAATGTTTGGGTTTTTTGTGTTCCCCTAATGAATTCGGTGTTTTTCCTCCAAACAGTGTTGTTCAGACATTCGTGTAGGTGCTGGCAGAGAAACAAAGACGTACATTAGCACCCATTGTCCCCTGTGATTATTAAAGTAAACAGAGACACTGAAGGGGAATCAGACACAGCTGCACACACTTGAGCCTGTTTGTGAAGAGGCAGAGAGGGCCGATCAACCCTCAAGACTCTGTCAGAGATGATCCCATTATTTGGAGCTCCTCAAGAGCAGGAGGCCGGCTAATGAGGCTTTGAAGATCAGTGTTTGGCACAGAATTCAGCTGCAGCACAGAATTCACTGGCTAAATGAGTTTGGCAGCAGATGAAGAAAAACGTACCTCAGCCGTCTGCTTTTATTTTGCCGTTGTCGTTTTCAAAGAGTGTCGTTGGAAGATATAAGTTAAGGTAAACTGTGCAGTCAACAGTTTCTTTTGTGCAGAGTGTTTGCTTGGCTTTATATAAAACATCACAGGCCTGAAAATAACTGATCAGAGCATCAAACTTTTCCACTGCGACGACAAACAGAAGTTTCTTCAGGAAAACATTTTCTGCTCTGCCTTCCAGGTGCTAGGCAAATGAAATTTTTACACTGTTTATTTATAACCTTTAAAATCCAATTTTTCTGCATAACTTTACTAACCACTGCTGCCTGAGCAAAAATACGTTAACAGCCTAAATAAACAGCAGCCTGCAGAGAAGGGAAGTTATTGGCACGTTATCGGCCGATAATGGCTTTAAAATTAAATATCAGATATCAGCGCCTGCCGATATAATAACATAAGATAACAAGCTGCTGTTTCCTTGATTCGACACCGGGGTTGTCGCCATGTTTCCCATGTGCCCCGTGGACAAACGTTATGTTTACTGTCACTTGTAAAACAGGCCAAAGTTGTCCTGGTAAGCAGGATGTATCTTACTTTTGTTTGAAAGCAGCTGTCATAAACAAATATGACATGTTTTACATAGTGTAGGTTCAAGAATTTTTCTTCTTTTGCACAAGGAATGAATATCACATCATTTTAAGCTTTGTATTTTATTGCCGGCGGGCCAACACGGTGAGAGTCTGCATAATGATACTGTATGCAAAGTCACTACAGAAGAGACTTGATGATCCCTGCAATTAGGTGTGGGGAAAAATATACATATAAATCAGTTTCTGAATTGATTCTCATCCAAATGAGTTGAAAAAAATCAGCATATCTGATATTGGCAGAAAATCCAATATCATGCATCTACTGCCGAGAATTTAGACTGAGCTTTAGAACATAAATGTACAATTTTACGTGATACTTTACTGCAAAACTATCTTTTCTGTATCAACTCCTCACCCTTAGATGTCTTGAATTACAGAATATTTTTTTTCCTTCCAGTGTTTCTCCACAGTAAACAGTTTTTTTTCCCCCCAAAATGTAAAAATGTGAGTCACTTGCTTTAGCTGCTTTTGTTGGCAGTCTATGGAGATACAGTTTCAAAACATCAAAACCATCTAAAAACGTCCATCCAAAACACTCCACAGCTTCCTGTGGTTTAATCCAAGTCTTCTTTATCGTGTCGTAGGATCAATACTTCCAAAACACTTTGATTTCAGCGAAAAAGCTGCTAAATCCAACACATGCAGAACAACATTTCATGTCTGTCCAAGCGTGTGCATTAGATACCAGACGTGTTGGGCTGGCACAATAATCACAGCTTCAGCCTGCACCTGTTCAGTCCTTTTCCTGTTTTGTTTCTGTGCGTAACATCTGCGACGCCTCATAAGGAGTAAATTGTTAAAGTGAACAGAAATAAATGTCTACAACTACTAAAGTGGTTATACATCAAGTATGAACAAAATACTCAAAGTAAATGTACAAGACAAGTACATAAAACTTTTGGGATGTTTAATGAAACTGTTTCTTTAAATAGATTTGAGTATTTTTTTATATATAGGATGGTACAATGAAAATCCAACATCGGTGCTCAACATGAAAACCTGCTGCCAAATTGTGCGTTTTGAACAACATACAGAACAAAAAGGAACAAGATCTGTACACACGGTAAAAAAAAAAAAAAAGTGTCTGCTTTGAGTTTTGTACAGTTTGTTGTTAACAACCAATGAATTCATGAGTCTGTCTCTCTAAAAGCTCACAACAGTTTGATCAACATGTTCAGATTTTGATGATGAAAGAATCTGCCTGATAACAATGAGGCAGGCTCAACACGGACGAAAATAAAAACACAGAAGCAGGATCGCAGGTGAACTGAATCACGTCCAAACAGTGCTGCTTGACAGACAGGTCGCTAATAACGACGACGATTATTTTTGTCCTGTTAACATTAAAAACATGCTGAACTAATCTGAGCGAGCTCTGCTTGGCCCCGCTGTGGAAAAATGGCTCAGGAGCACCAATGAATGAGCGAGGGAGAGAATCATGCAGCCAGCTGCTGGCTGGAAAAGCCTTTTTCTTTTTTTTCATGATTACACATCTGCAACAAGGATGCAGCGAGTGTTTATCATGTGTTCATCTGATGAACACATGGCTACTGTCACACACCCATATGTGAGAGATGAGGTTTTTGTCTGTATATGCCAATTTGAAAAACATCGACTTTAAACGTGACCTTTTTTTGTTGGCATCAAATGCAGCAAAATAATTACTGATGGAAGCTGGCACTCATTTAGCTGGGCGTATTTCTGTTTGCAGATACTCTTTACACGAACACCACGAATTGAAGCTCCGTATGGAGGGTCGCATTATGACCTCAATGTCCCGCTGCAGTCAGAATAAAAAAGACAACAGTGTTTTTTTAGGCGATTTTGTGCGTTTTTTTGTGTGACATGGAGTTCATTTAACACAGCCGAGAGGATTGTGGAGGCAGAAACATCACATGTCCAGAAGCAATACTCGTGGATCTTCCACCACAGCTTTGATCTTACGTAAGAAAGTCACAGCTTCTCTGCCGTCGATGAGTCGGTGGTCGTATGTCAGCGCCACATACATCATGGGGCGGATCTCCACCTGCCAAAGCAGAAAGCAGATTAATTTTTGTTCCAAGCGTGTACAGAAAACCAGCAGACCTACAATAGTGTGAATAATTTTTCTCTTTTCATTAGAGTCTAAAATTAACACCTGCCAATCGCCAAATTTTGGCTCTGGCAGATAAACTGAGGTCACCTGCTAGCTGACCAGTAAAAAAAACTGGTATCCTCATTACAGCTAATTCCAACCTGAAAAAACTACCTTCAGCGCGCAGTGTTAAGTTACTGATAATGCAAACTGAACATTTCCTACAGCTGCACACTAAATGCATTTAATTGGCTAAACGTAAGTGAACTTTTATTTTGACGAACACACAGGAAATCCGATGTGCGTTTACCTACAACTGCTATCGATCATCAAAACGTGTTTACGAAGGAAGATAACGTTATTTTCTGTATTTGTACACAGGGAATCCATTTTAAAAATGGGAGTTTTTTTCATTTTTCATCTGTGAAAATAATGGGACGAGAGTGGAGCTGTTAGACGAAGAGCTACAGGCTACAGGGGAGCTAACAAACTCCTCTTTCAGTCAAGTTATCAAGTTCTCTATTAGCATGCGAAATGTTGTGAAGCAGGTGCTCTTTGTGTTCTTGCTTTAGCCACTAATCCTCCACCATCGTCCGGTCAGCTTTCCTTACTCTCGTCATATGAGACTCTGTGTGGTGGCTCAGCTGCGGCATGGATAGATCCATCTGGAGAGACTTCAGCGGCATGTAAATGTATCATCTGTCTGTTGGACGGCTGGGCCGGCTTTTCCGGTGCAACAATTACAACACAGGGAAGTGAGCAAGTCTTTCCTAACTGAACAAGAAAAAGGACGAGGTCCTGACATTGTGTGTAAGAGACAACATCTGTCTCCGTCCGTTTGGTTTTTTTAATGTGGATTTAGCCACAAAAAACCTGCATGTATACATCAATGCTGGTGTGAAAATGGTTTTACACACCCTTTTTTTATCGATTTAATTTTATGTGGTATTAAATTATTTGGATATGTTAACAAACTTAGATTTCACCTAATCTGAGCATTTTGCAATAACGAGTTTCTAACCCAAAAAATGAACTGAAGTCACTTGTTTTAGTTAGTACAGCTCCTCTAATTTGCTCTTTTGAAACACAGAAACAAACCTGTCGTCTGTTTCTATGGAAACACAACTCTCACCTTGCCGTTGATGGCCACAGGTCGGTCGAAGATGCCATGCATGCCCAGGATGGCAGATTGTGGGGGGTTGATGATGGGTGTGCCAAACAAGGAGCCAAAGACGCCGCCGTTGCTGATGGTGAAGGTGCCTCCGTCCATGTCTTCAACAGCGAGCTCATTATTACGAGCCTGAGGCACAAAACACAAAGAATTCTCTCATTTGTTGTGTTGGAGGTAAAATCAGATGGGTTCTCTTCAAAATGGCATTGTAGTCTAGAAAACCAAATAAGACGTTCACGGCACAAAGTTCTGACCTTTTCTCCCAGCGCATTAATGGCTTTCTCGATGTCAGTGAAGTTCATGGTCTCAACATTACGGATCACTGGTACAACAAGTCCCTAAACAAACATGTAGGTGAATTCAATGTCTTCCAACAGTCAGCAACAGCTTTATGCAAAAACATAATTTTAAAAAGTCAACATTTTTACCTTTGGGGTTGCCACAGCGACACTGATGTCTACGTAATCCCTGTAGACAATCTCTTTGGTCGTATCATCAATAACTGTAGTTAGAGACATTTTGGGGATTAAGTTCGTGAAATATAAAAACATAAAAATTACATTTTTTGACAATGTTTTCTAACTTTAAGCAGAAGAAAAAAGTGAAACTAAGCTTATTGTCCTACCGGCATTGACAGCGGGCTGGTCGGTCAGAGCGTACGCTGCAGCTTTCACAAACGCAGACATGAAACCCAGTTTGACGTTATGCTTCTTTAAATAAGCATCTTTGTGGATTGATCTCATCTGCTGAATGTTGCTGCAAATTGAGAAAAAGAGAAGTCCCTTCAGTCAAACACATGATGTGATCACGGTGTAAATGCTGTGAAGAGCACTGGAATCACGTTTGGAGGAGCTGCAGCGGCTCACCTCATGTCCACCTCGTTGAAGGTGGTCAACATGGCGCAGGTGTTCTGAGCCTCCTTGAGCCTCTGGGCGATCCTCAGCCTCATACGGTTCATCTTCACCTGGACAGAGGGACAGCAAACCATTGCTTTTTATATTAATGTGATAAAAAAAACAAAAACACATGAATAGAATTTAACAAGGATCATCAGCTTTGGTTTGTTACCCTGCTTTCTGCTCTGCCTCCTGCTGTGACCGGAGCTGCTGCTGGAGCAGCAGGAGTGGGCTTCACAGCAGAAACTTGATGAAGAGGGAAAGAAGAATGTGACATGAAGAGCTGTAAACAAAGCTGGTGGCTTATTCAAATAAATATATATACGCTTCTGCAGCCCACAGATTTTAGTTTAGAGATGAAACAAACCAGGTTTGGCTTGGGCGGGCTGTGGTGGCACTGGGGGCACTGGAGGCACAGCAGTGGGGGCTGGAGGTGGAGGAGGAGGGGGGGCTGCAGCCACTGCTTCTGCAGGTGGGGAGGGAGCAGCTTTGGCAGCAGCAGCTGAGGGAACAGAAGAGTGACGAGTGTAGTTTAGGTCTAAAGGGTACCAAATAACCGTGCTGTACCTATTTTGGTCGCCCTTTCGTTGGGGCACCAAGCATCCCAAAGGGTCCCAAGAGGGCGGAGCTACACACACTGCAGTCCACTGACTGCAAGCAGGCAAAAAGCTGTTTTCACGTGTTGTTGTGGAACTGTTAATATATCACTTCAGTAAGTTTGATACATTTTTAGTCGCAAATGTTGGATTCCAAATACGTAATCAGTTTATCCAAATAAATCTTTTCCAAAGTTTGCAGACTTGTGAGGAGCTGCAGCTCGCGGTGAGAGCTGCTGGTCTGCCAGCTGCAGCTGCCCGGCTCCTCGTTGTCACTCCAGAGAAATAATTAACCAATGAACCGATGATCTGTGTGGACATTACACGCCGGCTGTAATTTTTCTGTGGCATTTTAAAAACATGAAACCAAAACCAAAGGATGCTTTGCTGCCTTTTACAATGATTCTTTGCCATAAGTTTAATGTTACTGGTACAAAAAAAGATCATTTTATTCATTGGGCTGCTTAGATGCATCTTTTAAGGTGGAATGTTTCTACCCTTCCAAAGGGTACCAAACTGTACCAAACCAAACTGTGCTGCTCTGTGAAAATGAGGCTTTACAAATTAGTTTAACTCAGTTCTAAAATCTGATTCAGCTAAGCACACCTCCTTTCCGGAGTTTGAACAGGGGCGTTCCTCCCTCGACCTTCCCTCCATCAGGCACCAGAAGCTCCTCAATAACACCAGCCGCTGGAGCGGGAACTTGTACTGAGGTCTGGAAGTACAAAATTGTGCATTTTGAGAAATTTCTAATATTTTCTCATAGTCTGTTCAAGTAGAACAGATG
The DNA here is from genome assembly GCA_029822935.1 of Naso vlamingii. Taxonomy (NCBI): domain Eukaryota; kingdom Metazoa; phylum Chordata; class Actinopteri; order Acanthuriformes; family Acanthuridae; genus Naso; species Naso vlamingii. The sequence continues at coordinate 8,807,332 of JAPQLA010000010.1, forward strand.
ATTTTACAATGTTGTTCATACCTTGTCAGTCTCGATTTCACACACCACCTCATCTTCTGACACTGAGTCGCCCACAGCTAAAACAGTGAAAATGTATTTCAACATTTCTTTTTATAATGCTGACAGTATTTTACCTTTATTTTGACTCATCATACCAACCTTTCTCCCACCTCACATCCCCCTCTGTAACGGACTCTGCGAATGCAGGAGTTTTGACTGTGACAACCTCGTCCCCTGTGTAAGAACAGAAACAACAGTAAGTTCCACACTGAGCACAGCTGGCATCAGTACATAATCATGAGAATTGTTGCAATACAGACTGTGAATAGCAGATGTCCTGAAGTATCTAATGTGGAAAACATTTGCTGCTGGTGGAAATTCACATCTAAATGACAAGAAAACAAAAACACACTTCTGATTAATCACTGTGCAAAGAGTTTCTACACATGAAGACAGACAGCAGAAAGAAAGAAAGCACTTACAGCTGAGATTTCTTGTAAACTAGCCGGCTGCAGACAGAGAGGCCTTGAGATTATTAAAAAAAAAAAAAAAAAAGGAGAGAAAGAAAGAAAGTCAGCAAGGCTGTAACGGCTGCTTCTGAGGCTCGAACCTGAGACACGGGGCAGTTCCCTCAAAGACGCAGTGAATCAGCTGTGGAGTCCTCCAGCATCTCAGCCACACATCAGCACGGCTGATCTGCTTTGTATGATCCACTCACATTATGGAGCTTATTTATTTATTCATGCAATAAAATAAAGACTGCAGTCTTAGATGTGACAACTTTAATGAGGTCCTTAAAGGGATACTCAGCCTCGTGTGTGTGGCATGGTAAACCAGACCCATTATTTACTTTGTGAATAAATTTTCTTTGTGAAAAGGGTCTGGCCACACTCCACTGCGGATTCTTTGCCAAGTTTGAAACTGAGTTTCTTTAATTTGTGGCTCTGATTAGGGTCAACAGCGACAGGAAGCTGCCAAACTCTTTACTTCCTGTTGCTACTAACCTTAACCAGAGCCACAAATTTAAGAAATTCAGCCGTAGTTTGACTTCTGAAATTATTCTGCAAACACTCGAATTCGCCTCAATAGACTGTCGTCATATTCAACTTGCTTTTGGTGCACCATTAAGTGTTTAATCAGGGTTTGGTAGGTAAAAATTCTGGAATATCCCTTTAAATCCAGCAGGTGTTTTCACTTCAGTGGAGGCACACTTACCTGGTACACTTCGTCGGACGAGCACATTATTGGCCTGGATAAGATAAAAGATAAAAAGTTTTAAAAAAATAGTTTCACATGCATCTAATTATATGTGGTGTTTTGAATAAAGTGTGGTTTCAACAGCAGCTTTATAAATCCTGAGTGAGATTTTACTGAGTGAAGTATCAACACATGGCTTACTTATCTCTAAATCTCAGCCTGAAGTTAAACAGCTAAAAAAGTAAATATTGAGTCCACATGATCTGCCCTTGAAATAAACTCAAAAGTAAAATCTGACACAAAAACAAGTAAAGTACGACATTAATCCCATTTTTAAGAAGGTCACTATGCTGTTCATCTCGCCTGACACACAAACCAACACCACAGCACAGAAATCTGGTTTTGTTTTTGGTTTTTTGGGCACTTTTTCTTTACGGATTTATGGTTTATCAAAATATTGGCAAATACATTTTCTGCCTATTTATTAATCAGTAAATAGTTGCAGCTTTCACACTATGACGCTATAAAGCATTAACCTGTAAGGAAGGAGAGCAGATGTGCTATGTCACACAGAAAAGCCATCAGCGTCTGTGTCATCAGCGCCGAACCAAACTGATCATCAAAGAACAGGAGAGACATCCAGACCTGAGGCTCACAACTTTCTGGAGGAGAACTGTGGCCGGTTGTTGGGGGTCAAAGAGCACTTGGTGTACACTACTGATCTCAGTACTAAATTACATCACACAACCAACTTTCCCTTGGACCATTCACTGCATCATGCATATGGTTACACAACATGAACAACTCTGAAAAGCTTTTCAACAACACCTAATGAATGTTCATTTGTTCTCTTTGTTCCCTCACAGCTTAAACTTTATTTAATTTGCCTCGGTATTCCCATGCTGACAAAAAAAGCAGCTAGAAATGTATGTCGTGAGTCATTGGTGTGGGTCTTTTGAGGACAGGCTCTCGGGTGAGGAAGCCTGCCTTGCTCTGGCTGCTTTCGTTCTGTATGGATGTTTTTCCAGTGGAGTCATTCAGGATCTTAACCTAAAACTACTAATGTGGGTTGCCTGAGGGGTGTGGTGTTGTCGCAAATGGACCAAATCATCTCCATGAAGAACTAAATCGTGCAGTTGTGCAGCCACAGTCGCATAAGTTTGTTCTATTCACAGGAACAACTGATGTTGATTAAAAACCATGAAAGGCTGAAAATAATAATACACTCCTGGACATCAGTCTTCTTGTGTTAATGTTTCTAATTTCCACTTGAATTCAGGGCTGAGCATAAATCAATTTTAAATTAAAATTCAAATTAATTTGTTTGGACGATTAAAAAAAAAAAAAGAAAATTATGAAAATCAATTTTCAATTCAAGTCAATTCAGTTTGAATAACTTTATTTATCCGTAAGGAATTTCATTTGTGTAGAAGCATCTGTGTGTGCAAAATACATTAACAACACAACAACATAAACAACAACAGCGCTGATGGCACCAGCAGTTTACACACACACTAATGAAAAATAAAAGTCACAATAAATATTAAGTAAAATAGAAGGGTAAAAGAGTAGTCTTTGAGATTTCCCCTTTAACGAGGATGAATACGGTAGCTCTCTCTCAGCTCTGGGCTTTTATTTTTTACAACTGAGTTTTAGTGAAAGTTAGGCTGGCACTTTATTGATCCTAAATTGGGGGATTCATCTTTGTTTGATCAAACCTTTGTTGAAAAAGGTATAGTTTGTTTAGTTAAAGCTGGGTTTGCACTTTATTCCCAATATGGAAATTCATGTTTGTTTGAAAAAAGAAAAAAAGATGAGAGAGAGAGAGAGAGAGAGAGAGAGAGAGAGAGAGAGAGAGAGAGAAAAAAATCAGACATTTTTTGTACTATGATATTTAGTTGGCAGGTAATAAGTACACCTCTGACTATGAGTATAAGACACCCACACTGCGATAAACCCTTCCTTTTATATCTCAAGCTAAAACAATTCAGTTAATCAGTCGCAGTTTTTAAAGCAGAGATGCAGAACATCCATTAATTCCAGTTTCACTAAACTTAAAAAAGTCATTAATTGCAGCCCAAGTTACAAACTCAGTTGCCAGTTTATGTTGAGTTAAGTTCACCTCCATAAAATAGATGCAGACTAGTGCAGCTGCTGAGCTATACATGTGGATTCACCTGTGAGGTCATTTGGGTGTTTGTTGTTGTTTATCCTACTCTCTGGCTTCAAATATGGACGGACACCATAACGTAAACACCAGAGGACATATCGCAACACAATCCACGACGAACTGCCAATACAATGACTCAAGTTCTCTTTTATCAATAAATTCACACTGTAACCTACATGAAGGCTTTACTGCACATGACATTACGCTTAGCCAAGTCACGTTACCTGATAAACTAGCACCATAGTTCCGTGAAGGGAGAAGCACAAATCAGCCCTGACCAGCCACACAGGTTAGTGCCATGATGGTCGAGCTTTAGCTTTAAAACAGGCTCAAATCACTGACACGACAGCTAACATGTGAGGCCACACAAGTCTAACATAACAGGCTATTTCTGTTACAGAAATACTGGAGGTCAAACGCATGTACTGCCAGTCACTCTCAGGAAACACACGGCACAACATTAGCCGGCAAAGACCGCTTCGAGTGGTGACAAACCACCAAACGAAAACTTAAAAAAGAACGGTAAAAATATCACCCAAGCCCAGAGGAAGACAGCGGTTTAGTTTCTACATTTGTTACCTAGTAACGTCAAAACTTGCCGGCTAAAGCTAACAGTAAATTTAGCTCTCATAGCGAAATAAAACCTATTTCAGTACGACAACGTTGATTAACTGGTTTCTGTTCCAGGCTCCTTCACGAACTTGAGCTCAGCAGTAGCCTGTGAAGCCGTCAGAGTCTGTCTGTGCTCGGTAGGCGAGGCCCTGCGTCATGGGGTAACGTTAACGTTACCGCTTGTTCAAGGCTACGTTAGCTAACAGCTAGCTGGGTCTTAATTTAATCATTTTAAAGTCGTTTATTAGTGATGCACAGCTAGGTTCCCTGCATGTTTGCTTTTTTTTTTTTAACCTACCTGGCTCACCGCTGACAGAGAACGGCTAAACGTCCGGGACAAACATTTGGATCGTGATAACATAGCGCTAGCTGGCGGCTGCGTCCTTTCTTGACAGCAGTCAGAGAGGAGCGGTGCGGAAGCTCGCGGCTCCAGCAGCCGGGCGGGGCGGTCTGCTGGGAGAAACCACTGCGGCGGGCGACAGGGGGGTACCGGGATACTGGACCGTGGGAGGTGGGAGAAAAGAAATTATACTGAACCGCTTAACTGGAAGACTAGAACCTGACACACAGTGTGAGTAAGGTGAAATGTAAGTTTGTTTTTTCAAATGATGAAATAAAAGCACTAATTTTAACCAAACGGGACAGTACCATTAAACTATCTGCATTGGGCTCCAATGCACACTTTTTAAATATTGGCAAGCCTGATAAATATTTCACAGGAAGAGAAATCAAAACGTGTGTATAATTTTAAATTACGAACTAAACACTTATTCGTCCTTAATTCCATGACTAGTGGGCTGTCCTGTTCAGATAATATATGTAACGTTATTATGTGCAGATAAGGAGGGGATAGGTCAGAATTAGACCACACCCCCTGGTTTGTGCAGGGGGTCCCTCTTGGAACACTACAAATGACTGAGTCACCTCTTATCCTGCAAACTCCGGACCTGCAGCCTTCTCGTGTCCTTTTCTACAGACAGCAGGTGAGTTATTACTCGAATGATAGTGCATTTATCTCAACCAGTACATGGTCAACGGTTTAAGATTCGCAACTGAAGAATTCTGCATTACAGTGAGGAGAAAACAATTTAAAATGTTTGTGAAAATTTAGAATGTTTAGGGGAAAAAGTGTCTTAGAACGTTTCACAAGAAAAGAAACTTAATTTTAGTCTAAAATTATTTTTTCGGTTGACAGGTATTTTAGTTCACTTGAGTAAAATAAATGTCTAGCAAAAAAGCAGTTTCTTGCAAAGAAATTTCGATCCGTGTGTGTGTCAGCCATCTCTTCATGGTTACATATACAAGAATTACAGGTAGCAAATAGATTTTTTCAATTTACCTGCAAGATATAATCAATAAGTGTTGTTTTCACTGTTGTCTTTTTTGTTTTTTTTCTGAAACCCAACAAGCATGAATCGAAGTGTTTGGAGCAACATCTGTCTTGATGGCTGCACCGCAGGGCACCTCTCGTCTTTCCAACCTGTCCCCATGCTGTCAGGTGCTTCTGTAACCTTACAGGAAAGGAAGACCATAAAAATGCTACCACAGAGAGCGTATTACAGCAGCCGTGATGCAGGTTCAAGTTTGATCTGTTCCAGTCAGCTGGAGCTCAGTCCATCCAGAAACACTGAACATTCATCGACAAGAAGGCACCAGTCACCTGCTTCCAGTTCTTGTAGTTATCATGACTGGAACTTGAAGAGTGGTCGTCATGCAAAGCGTGCCAGAGTAGAAAGTATCATCAAAGGCATGAGCAGCCCTCCAGTTATGCACTGCACAGACCTGAAGACAAATTTGTACAAGGAGTCAGATGACACGCAGGACAATGAAAGGATTCAAGGCTCCCCTTTGTATGAGGATAGACGTGTATTTGTCAGCACGGATCCCCGGCAAACAACAAGACAGCATCTTGAGAGTCAGCATCAGCACCTCAGAGAATGTGAAACAAGGCTTAACCTTGTGGATGCAGTAACCAACCCCACAGACAGAAGTGATGACGAGAAATATCCCACCTGGAACGATTCTCCAGAAACACCTCCAAAGGACACTTTTGCAGATTCATACCATGAGTTGGAGAACAGTGCAAGTAGAAAACATCAAGGATGGAAGAAAGTGAAGGTGATGAACTATGTCCAATCCAAACCAGAGAGGATAAAGCTAATGGCAGATGTTTTAAAGTTCGAACTGTCCAGAGCTGTCAGTAGGAGTGTTGACTCTATTTTCAAGAGCATGTCGTTTTTACAGACTTTGCCAAATGATGGGAGTGTAGAAACAGGAATGCCTCTTCAGTCACCAGTTTGCAAGGATAATAAATCAAAAATTGTCTCAGGTGTTCAAACTGAAGCTCTGTCTCTGGTTATTCAAAAGCCTCAACTGGAGAGAGCTGATGAAAACATCCTCCAGTCCAAATCAAGAGATCACCATCATCCCAAACCTACAGTCCCCTTAAATCACGAGTCTGCTCTGCATGAGGAAGAACTGCCGGACAAGAATCACAACACGGCCTGGCAACACGCATGCAGGCGCTTGCAAGATGCGTACTCTGTAGCTGGACATGAGATGTGTCATGCACACTGGAATTCGGTCAAAGTGAGAACAAAGGTCAACTCCAGATCTGTCAGAAGCCCCAAGACTCGTGCTGTGTCGGCAGATCCAATGATTTTACCAAGCCTGTATCTTCCTCATGTCAAGATCGAGTCCGATAGCCTAGTGAACAATAACCTGTGCATGCTGAATGTATCCTTTACAAGCGCCTACATCGATTTAATCTAATATTTTGTTGTTTTCCTGTCTTCAAATAGCAATCAGCAGGGATCAACATTGTGTGATATTTCTTTCTTTACTGTAGCTCCTGAAGCAGCTGCCCTCAGATACTATTAAAAGTTCTGTCAACTAACTAACTAACTAACTCACTCACTCTACTTCTGTCCCAGACCTTATCCCACCAAGGTGAGTCAGTTTATCAACAACTTCAACACCTCACAGAGTCAAAAAAAAATTTTGCAGTTTCTTCATTTGCCCTGAGCTGGAATGATTCCTTGGAGATAAAGTGTTTTCAGCCTTAATAACAGAAAAAAAAGATGTGTGTGTGTGTTTATCCTTAACACTGGTGCATTTAGGAGGGTCTGACCACAAATCATCTTAAGAAAGCAAAGCTCATGTTCTTCTACACTCGCTACCCGAGCTCACTGGTACTGAAGCTGTGTTTTCAGGATGTAAAGGTGAGAAAACGCTTGTTGTATTGAGCAGTAAAAATCTTACACACATTTAAGCAATTTAAATAGATTATATTTACAAAATGTGACTTAATTTTACATTAAAAAAAATTCAGATTTGCAGTATGCATCACAATCACAATAAAGTTGCTGTGTTTGCATTTACGCAAACGATTTTTGCTGTTTGAGAGAAAATCTTTAAGTAAAAAACAAAACTGTATAGTGCTTTATGTGCTGCATGTTTTGTAAGGATAACAAACAATTTAAAACCAGCTTTATGCTTTCAAACCTCATCTGTGTGTCTACAGAATAAAAAATCAGTTCAACACAAGTGAATATTTTTTATTTGTCAAGTGTCAAGCATACATACATCATTAAACATAATCAAGCAATCAGACACAACTCACTGAGTGAAGATGGAAAACCAGAGACCTCTTAAAATACAGTTTATTCCCTTTTTCATTCACTTTATTTTTTTCTAAGGCACTCCATAAAACATGTCAGGCAGCTTTTCTCTCACATAAAGAGAAATTAACTACAGGATATCAAATACAGGGACAAATAATAGAGGAACTCACAGTTTATCATCTCACTTACCTGTTTTCTGTTCTGTCCTCAGTTCACGCGCTGCATCACCTCTCAGCTCATCAAGTGGTTCAGCAACTTCAGGGAGTTTTTCTACATCCAGATGGAGAAGTTTGCGCGGCATGCGTTCATTGAAGGAATGGCTGACGTGAGGCGTCTGACTGTGGGGAGAGAATCAGAACTTTTCAGAGCTCTCAACATGCACTTCAACAAGGCCAACGACTTCCAGGTAACTGATAAAACACACTGGAAATATTGACGCTCAGAATTTACAAGACTGGTGAGTCATCATCTAGAAGTTACTTGTGCTGTACTTTTTGATTTCAGTGGTGGTTGTGTGTTCTCATTTTGATTATGTGCATCCACCAAATGATTTTTCTGTGTCAGATGTGGGTCTCATGTCATGCAACTTTTATCCGTCAAGTCTCAAAGCTTAAAACAATTTTCTGTCTGCTTCACTACATCTGCATCTCTTCATTTGCAACTGTTACACATTTTAAAGGAATCAGTGAGAGACAGTCTCTTTATTTTGTGGATTTTTATAATACACAGAAAATAGTAAATTGGTTTTGTAATGTATGCTTTTTACCCTAATATAGTGTGAAAAATCAATTTAAAGGCATGCTCATATCTGGAGGTTCTGCATTTTTCAACATGTGTCTACTACTTGCCATAGTAGATGTACAAAAAGATGCAGAAACAAAGTAAATTCTATTTATGCCATGCATAATGTTTGCAGTTCATCCAAAATTTAGATATATTCCTTTTTTCCTGGAAATTCCTTTTCACCACGTCAATTTAATCTCATAACATGAGGTAAGTCAAGGGACTTAACATCATAACTACTACACACAAAAAATATAAACAAACAGATACTGGTGCTTAGTGACAACTACACATTTCTAATAATAATAATTATAAATTTTATTTAAAGGCGCCTTTCTTGGCACTCAAGGACACCGTACAGAGTTACACAAATTGACATTAAAAAGAAGAAAAAAGAAAAAAAAAAAGATTTCTGTCCAAAGAAAGAAAAAAAAAACTTCTGGGGCCTCATTTATCAACCGTGCGTAGAAAAGGTTCTAAATTCTGTCGTAGGAATGAGACTTAGAATGTGTGTAAGTACAAAAAAATCCGTAATTATCAAACGTGCGGACACCGGTCGTATGCACACTAGTAAGTAATCAGTGATGATAAATCCCACCTGTTCTTAAGTACCATGCTCGTGCATGGTTAGGGTCATTT
>JAPQLA010000010.1:8835320-8846471 GCA_029822935.1 Naso vlamingii
AGGCTTGGTATCCAAAGACACAGACTCAGTTACAGCTGTCTGTGCAGCTGCAGTCATGCCCTAAGGACAACAGATTTGATATGATACAGATTAACAATTGAATACTAAATAGCAAAGCATGTATACAATTGAAACTGAGTTTGTAATATAAATAGAAAATGAAAAGTGATGATGATACTGTATATCTAGTCGTTTTCTATCTGGGCTCAATGTTTACTTCTAAATCAAAACACATTACAAGTTCCACTGTTAAAATAGACTGCTCAAAATAAAATGCAGGGACACGGTTTTCTTCGCTGTCAAAAAATGCACAGCTGCAAGTCAAGTAAATAAAACAGGCACATCACGCTGTCACCAAAGCGGAAGGTTTTATGGCATGACAATTTCCATGACAATTTAAACAAAAAAACGCAGACATTGCTTCAGATGTCTTTTATTTTAAATATCTTTTCATTGTTTATGCATATGGTAAGGACAGAGAAAAGAGAGACTTTGTCTTTTGTGTAAGCATACAGTGTTAGTAAATGTGAATTACCTTCAGAACATCCTTGACTTCTGGTGGAATCTCCAAACCAAGAAGACCAGCAGGAAGCTCAGGCAGGGTTTCAGTTGGTGCAGGCTGAGGTTCAATGCTGGGTGTCGTCGCCTCCTTCAATTCCCTGCAGACAGAAGAGTGGAAATCTGGAAATCAAGGCCACTTCAAGTTCTCCGAAGTCCAACCAGAGAGTTGAAGCAAGACTATATAACTTTGATAGGTCACACAAAACAGCAATTCTAGGGAAATCTGGGCATTTTTATGGAGAAAACGTCCTCTGGTTTTCCCTCTGATGTCCTATGACTGCTCTGCCTCAACTCTGTGATTCACGGAGGTTCCTGAAAGCAAAATGTAGGCTGCCTGCAGACTGAAGCTGCAGCTGCAGCAGTGGGTAGTTGATGGGGACAACTCTGCTAAAATAAAAGGCTGCAGACGGACAGAGCAGTCGAAGGACATCAGAGGAAAAACCAGACAACATTTTCTCCGCAAAATATGACTCAGTTTTACTGAAATTGCTGTTTTGTGTGCCATATTAACGTGCATCATTTAGTTTAGGTTTTCAAAGCCACAGGTCACAGTCCAAGTTACACAGTGTCGCCTTAAGTGAATTAGACGGTCTGCTTTGATCACTGCAGTGTGCAAAGGCCTGCAGGGTGAACTTGCTGTAATTTTTGGATGATTTCAGCACAAGTACTTTTCCATTCACCTCCAAAGCTGTTTGATGGTGGCAGAAATCTCAGAGGTAATTACTTCAAAACTAAGTCAAATAATAACAATCCTGCAATCTATATGGACCAGATCCTAAGATCAGAATAGTATCAGAATCAGACTACTAAAACAACTACTGTTACCTAGGGGGAATTGGGTATAGATAATTGGGTATAGGAAAGTCAGAATGTAATGTAATTTTTGTGAACCAAGCAGTTTACGTATTGATCAGTGTTTAATGTCTTAAAATTACCTTATTAGTTTAAGCTCTTGAGCAGCTTTCAAAATGATCTCATGCTGACGTTGGGAGAGAGCAAGTACATTTGCTCCGCTTGTTCCTTGTGATGTTGGATCAACTGAGCTCTCTGGCAAGTTTGGGACAGGTGTAGCAGGAGGTAATGGTGGAGGTCTATCCAAAGGAGGCTCTTCCCTGTGTTCCTCATACTGAACTCTACGATCCTCATAGTCAGCAGGATATCCTCTTTCAAGGAGCGGATGAAGTCTTGAAGGCCTGTCCCATTCAGAAGGTGGTGGTGGGTATAGGGGCTCATCCCCGTATTCCCGGATTCTTAGTTCTCCTCTTCCCCTGTCATGCTCATTAAAGGGATGTGGGTGGCTCCTTTCTCTTTCTCTTTCCTCTAGCCAGTGGGCATCTCTGTAGGGCTCAGGTTGTGTCATGTGAGAGGGATAGTCCCTTTCAAGAGGAGCACGTTCTCTGTCCCATTCAGATTCATAGTACTTGGCCTCATGTCGATATTCATCGGGTGGGTGGTCTGGAGTTGGACGCCAGCGATATCCTGTTTTCCCATGACCATAATCCTCAACATAACTCTCATCATATCCCTCCTCATATTCCTCGTGTGTTGGACCAGCACGCCACATGCCTCTAGCCATTCCTCGACCCATGGGTCTCCTCCGCATGCCTCCTCTATCTATTATCTCATTCGGAGGAGGAGGAGGGCCTCTGTCATGTGGCGGTTGCCACCCAAATTCTCTATCCACTTCTTCATCATACAATGGCTCCTCTATAGGACCCATCATTTCATGTGGTGGTGGTGGGACACGACGCCTGCCTCTTCCAATATCAGGATGCATCATGTGGCTATGAGGGTCATGTTCGTGGTACATGGGTTGCACTGTTGGATCTACTTCAGTATCATCAGTGTCCATTCCATGCCCTAATGGCTCGTGATCCATTGGCCCATGTACTAGATGATGGGGGCGTCCCCGTGCTTGGTGCAGGAAGCCAGGATGACCACGTGGGGGACGACCACGGCCAGGTGGAAATGGGGGTCTCATGCCTCTCATTGGAGGTCTACATTCATCCCAGTAAGGGTCCACTTCCTCTAAGTACTCCGCTGACTCACTTTCTTCCCAGTGCCTGTCCATTGGCTCTCCCCTTCCCATTGGCGGTCCTCCTCTTCCCATTGGAGGTGGTCCTCCTCTTCTCATAGGGGGACCTCCTCTTCCTATAGGGAGACCTCCTCTGCCCATAGGGGGACCTCCTCTACCAAAAGGTGGTCCCCCTCTTCCAATAAGCGGTCCCCCTCTACCCATAGGTGGGCCACCTCTACCCATGGATGGTCCCCCTCTACCCATTGGTGGCCCCCCTCTACCCATTGGTGGCCCACCTCTACTCGTGGGTGGTCCACCTCTACCCATAGGTATACCTCCTCTTCCCATAGGTATACCTCCTCTTCCCATAGGAGGAACACCTCTGCCTAGTGGTGGACCTCCTCTCCCCATAGGGGGTCCTACAATTGGCTCTTCATAATACTCTTCCTCTGTTGGATAATACTGTTCCTCTGGCATCCACATTTCTTCAGGGGGCACCTCTGATTCTTCACCACCATACTCCTCGTATGAAGGATCTTGCCAGTGATACCCTTCCTGCTCTTCTGGCAACCCTAAGTCTTCTTCAGGTGGCATGTAGTCGTAAGACATTTCTCCCATCTTCTCACCAAGCGGAACAGTGGTTGGTCCCATGAATTCTCCAGGGTCCCTCTGCCCACGTCCTCGTCCGCGTCCATGCACTTGGACAGGTACTGGGGGCTGTCCTCGACCCCTCCCAGGGGCAGGCCTTGAATGATCTGGTCTTGACTGGGTTTGGCCAGTTTCTAGATTCTGCTGGATTCCAGGAAGCTTTGGAAGCAGTGTGGGTTTATTGTTTGTCAACTGCCCATCTGGTTTGAGGGGATTTTGTGCAGCAGTATTTTTTGATGCCTCAGTTGAAGGAGATGTTAGGGAAGGCTTGCTGTTATCAGGAATTGGTTTTTCACTGTTTTTAGACACATTGGTGCCATCAGGCTCCTCAGCTTTTTCATTTGTTTGTAAGGTCTGCGGAATAGGGTCATTTTGGACAAAAAAACCATCATTTCCTAGCAAGTTGTCATCTGTCATATCTTCAGCATTAGCCTTCTTATCTGGTTCTGATTCAATTTTCACTTCTTCAGACTGTGCCTTCCCTGCTGATTTTCCTGGAGTCTTAGAATCCATAGTAGGTTGTTTAGGTGCCGGTTCAGCTGTAGGTTGGGGACCTTGCTGTTGTATTTGCTGTGGCGCCGGTGGACGTTCAAAGTGAGGCAGTGAGCTAGGTTGCTTTGGGGGCTGTTGTAACCTTGGCTGTTGACCAAATCGGGGTTGGTCAAATCTGGGGGCACCATCAAAGTGTTGCCGGGGCTGGTCAAATCTAGGTTGACCATCAAAACGTTGCCCTGGTTTGTCAAATCGATGGGGGGCATTAAAGTGCTGCTGTGGTTGATTGATCCTCTGAGGACCATCAAAGCGGTGCTGTGGTTGATCAAACCTTGGGGGACCATCAAGGTGCTGCTGGGGCTGATTAGATCTTGGAGGACCATCAAAACCTTGCTGCGGCTGGTCAAATCTTGGGTTGTTTCCAATGGGACTAGAGGAACAACATATAATGGTAAGAAAACATCTTCATTGGAAAACAGGTTTACTTTTGATAGCCCACCCACGAATCTAAAAATTTTAATTAAAAAAACATCAACTACAGTATTAAAATATCTCTACTGACCGTGGACCTCTACTGTTGTTGAAGTTTAGTGGCTGAGTAATGGGCGGACCAGAGGGTCTCACTATGCCAGCAGGGCCACCTCCTCTCAAAGGACGTCCAGCAGGAGGTTCTGATTGTGGTCCAAAGCCAGCAGGCTGTGGAGCTTGAGATCGGGGATCAACAGAAATAGGGGAATGCTGCATACCTGGTTTAACTGACTGTCGCTGCGTTTGCACGTCATGTCCAGGGTACGGGCCATACTGTCCAATCATTCCACTACTATACTGACTTGAGGCAAAGGGCACCATGGCAGTTAGAGTGGCTACCCTTTCTTGAATGTGGGAATTGGTGGCATTCATCTGCTCCTGCCACTGCTTCCACTGGTGTTCATAGTCCTGCAGTTGGTCTTTGTGAGGATAATTTTGAAACTGCTCATGCCACAAGACGAAGGAGTGATCCCAGTTTTGAAATAAAGGACCAAACTGCTGCTGTTGCATTTCATAGTGCCTCAGCTGCATTTCAGCAGACATCGACTGCAATAAAGAACATTAAGAAATTTTTTAAAATTTATTTTAGGTTTTAGTGTTATAATGTAAGAACACGTAGAGCAAAAGAATTGCTGAGACGATACATGAATTCATGGAAACTTATGGGCCTGCAAGATGCTGCCAAGGATTGCAGATCTCATTTGTTGCATCTCCTACACATCTACATCCTCTTTTGGTTCCACTAAACAAACCTATTCTTTCTGTTCTATAATTTTCTTTAAGAGTCATCTAAACACCAGGGAAAATAAACAGTCACACAGCAGCTGTAAAAGAGAAATGCTATTGACCTACCTCTAGGTTTGCTGGTTGCTGAATCAGCTGTTGATATTGTTCCAGGACCTGTTGAAGCTTTTCATGCTGTTGCATGAGAGCCTGGTATTGTAAGCCTACTCTCTGCTGCTGAACCTGTTGCCACTGTGCTGCTGCAGCTTGCAACTGCTGGAGGCGGGCGGCCTCCTCTGGGTCTTGTGGGATCTCGGGCTGTGAACATATACAAGGCAGAATCAGAGCAAAGCATAGTTTGGTATCTCACAAAGAATACCTTTAGTATCAGAGAGGGATGGCAATGGAAGGGATAACATTTTTTTTAAATGGAGGCAAGACTTTAAAAACTTACAAAAACATTCAGTTCTAAACTTGTCCAATAAGTCTGGGTCTTAAAACTGAACAACAGTTCCGTGGCACTGAATATCCAAAATTGTCAAGCACAGAAAGCTGGCACAAAATGATGGTATGTTCATATATTGTCATTAGACACTAATGCATTTAAAAATTTTGACTTATTTTAGAAAAAACATTTTACGTTAATATATTTAGGGTCAACAAAGAAAGGCGTCTAACAATTTAATACAGATTCCAAAACTCAGCTGAGAAAACTCAGATTTGTAGACAAGAAAGAAGAGGGTAGAAAATATGTATAAAAGGTCATTACTTTTACCCCTGAGACTTACACTTAGCATCTGGCACATTTAAATCATTGGGGGTGTCATCATTATAAACTTTAGCGTAACGACTTTCACACAATAATGGCATGACAGTTACCATAAGAATTCAGCTAAATATCTTTTGCCAGGATGATGATGATGATGATGGGAAAGTGGGCAGTAGGACTTACTGTGTCCGTTAACGTAGGTGATTTTCCTACACTTTCACTCTGTAAATTCATGCAAACAATATAAACAATGTTTAGATCCATTAATAAATTTAAATCTGTAGTACACTCAATTTAAAATTGGGATTGCTGTGTTCTAACATGCCAAAGTCAAAAAAACAACAAAAAAAATTTAATGCAAAACTTGACTATTAACCTGGTGTCATTTGTTGTATTGCACATAAATACATTCTAAATGGTGGGGTTAGGTTTCTATGAATCCCAAACAAAAATTAGAATTATATTCCCAGATCTGGGCTTCTCGATAGGTTTAAAAGCACAAGTACGGATTAGGTGCATTGAAACAGTAAGAAAGAACTGTTGCAATCTGGATGAATTCAGACAATTTGGAGTACAGCAATCAAACCTCAATAAAGGATATTTCTGTCAGCTGTTGTGTACACATCACTTTTGAAGTAAGGACCAGGGACTGACAACAGATACAGATTTTTAACATACCTGTACAAGAAAATAAAAGATTTAGATTAAATGTTTTTACGTGCCTACATTTTGGACAAATGAAAATAAATGAAATTAAAAATAATTGTTTTTACAACTGTTACACTACGTAGGTTGAAATGCTTACATTCTCTCTGTATTGGTCTTTAATGAAATGAGTTAAAAGACAAACAAACATAAAAATCAATGCAGTAGAACCAGAGATTTCATCTTTATTGTTCCATGCATTCTTTTTCTTTGCCTAAAACCGGTGCCCACATTACCAACTGAGCACCTCCACCCCTCCATCTTCTTCATTTACAGACTTGCAGTCTTCAGATCTAACAGTGTTGACTGAAGTGACATCACTTGAGGCAGCTGAACAGATTTCACGGGGCTCCCTCCAAAATCATGCCAGGCTTTGTAAAAAAAAAATGTTCTCATAGGCAAAAGCAATCTCGAATTCCATTTTCAGACTTTGTTGTGTTCAAATTCAAGATTTAATTCTTACACACACACACACACACACACATAACACACATAACATCAGTAAATGCTTACTCTTAACTCCACAGGAGGTGGAGGTGGTGCTGGGGGCTCCTCTTTTGGAGGAGGTGGAGGAGGCAAGCCTTTTGGTGGTTCTGATGGTGGTGGAGGAGGAGGAGGAGGAGCCTGGTCCGAAGGTGGTGGTGGCACAGGACCATCATTCTCTTTCTGATTCTGTTTGGCTCGCTCTTGCTTTAACTTCTGTAGGTTCTGAAGATGTTGTTTGTACCAGAGCTGCTGTTGCTCCTGAGTGAAACAGTTACAAAGACATCTGTCATGAAATGCAAACGGAACCTTGTTCTTTTCATTTTGCTTCATTTGCATGCATACAACAATTACAGAGGTGAGAACATCTAATAAAAACAAAATCATATTACCATATGGCCTTTTCAAACCCTGAAACATGACAGTTGTACTCACAAATCTCTGTCCAAGTTCACACTGCACATACTTGTAAAATCCTGCGTTACCTGTTACCTGCTCCTTCCTTGTGCAATAACTGAATTCTTTTTTACCAGCTCAATTTGAACTTTTCTAAATATGACATATAGTAAAATATCACACTCCCAATTGTGGCAAATTTCACTTATTGTGCAAATACTTTACATTTTCTTCTTTACACCACACATTTCACAGATCACATCTGGCATTCACAATACCAGGCTACACTGCCATCTCATTTATCTG
Organism: Naso vlamingii; assembly: GCA_029822935.1. NCBI lineage: Eukaryota > Metazoa > Chordata > Actinopteri > Acanthuriformes > Acanthuridae > Naso > Naso vlamingii. Next base: position 8,842,949 of record JAPQLA010000010.1, read on the forward strand.
TTTAATATTCTGATGACTTAAAATCACTTGTTCCTTATGTATTTGGTCTAAGTTCTATAAAGTCAAAACAAAAATGGTTAAAAACTGTAAACAAGCTGGAAGATTTATCCATTTGTTTATCTGTAATGATCTGGAAAAAGGCAAAGCCAGATTTACCAGTTAGTCTGCCTTCCAAGCCTAACCTAAGGTCATCGTGAGCCCCGGGTAGTGACCAAAGAAATTAGGTCACAAGCATAAGGGCAGACTTTTGTCCGTGGGGTGGCTGAGCTCCGCCTTAGAGATAAGTTGAGGGGCTAGGATTTTCAGAGGGAGCTTGGAGTGAAGCTGCTGCTCCTTTGGGGTTGAAAGGAGCCACGTGAGGTGGTTTGGGCATCTAAATCGCCTCCTGGGCACCTCACTTGGGAGGTTTCCTTGGCATGTCCAAATTGTAGGAGATCCTGGTTAAACCGAGAACTTTCTGAAAGGACCACATATCTTCTCTGGCAGCCATTATGACCCAACCTCAGATTAGGAATACAGCTGCAAGCAGAAATCATCGGGGTCCAAGCAGTATCTCAGCCTTAAGGACCATCATTGATGCTTGAAGTATTTGTAAGATGAAGCACTAGAGAATGTGAGGCACAGTTACATCAGCAAGTCCCAGCCTTAGTAGGTTACAAGTCCCATTAGGACCCAGACTTTGTCAGCTGAATTATTTGAGACAGTGGCAAAAGCACCTCCAAGCGTTTCAAAATTGAGACGTCAGCATTTTGATGCCTTTGAAGTGAGAGGTTTAATCTGCATCTTGTTAACACTTCAGGCAAGAAGACATCCTCTGGCTGTTTGCTCACTTGTACTTAAAATGTTGGCAACAATCAAAATGTTGGTGAGATTTCAGATGAATTTGAACTTGTCTTGTAATCCAGATTTTGCTCAAACACTGACACAGGTGGCAGCCATGATCACAGCTGAGCGGTCTGCTGCTGTTTTTGGCTTGACTGCTGAACTCAAAACTTTAAAAATTCACAACAATTTAATGTTTTGAGATAAAATTCTGCAGAAAATCACACAACATTTTGATGATATCCAGTATATGGTTCACCATTTTGGTGAAGTTTGACAGTAGATTTGGCAAAATAAAAAATGTTGTGCACACAGCAGTATTTACAGTAACACATTCCATGTCATCAAAGACTCATCTTTTGACAAATCTCAACACAATTTTAAACAGACGACATGTAGCATCTATAGAATGTTCCTGTCAAGTTTGGTAGCTTTTGAATGAAGATTTAAGGAGATTAAGATGTTAAATGATTATGCATATTTTGAAAAATACAGAGTGACGGACTTTTCAATGGACCACAGGCTGCAGTGCGGCAAAGTTTTGTCCCTGTCCAGAGGACATGCTCAGAAAATTTGAGCTCTGTAGGACATACGGGTGATTTTTTTATGATTTTTTGAAGGTTGGAGTGTGACATGCATAGAAATGTGGATTTTTTTGTAATAAGCCACGCCCACTTGAATCAATCATTACGAGATTTTATGCATAGACTGAGTGATGACTTAAGACTGTGTAAATCCAATTTCGTTTGAACTGATGAGTCCATTTACGAGATTTAAACTTTTTGGTTTTTTGGCGCCCCCCTACAGGTGAAATGCAATTTATTTTATCACATATGTTCAAAAAAACACTTCTTAACATTTGTCTAAAGTTTTGTGTGGATTTGATGAAAAAGGAATTTTTTTGCAGTCAATTTGGTGTTAATGTACATTTTAGCAAAAGTTCATCAGCGGCAAAATCGCTCGTACTTGCTTCAATCCATTATCCTTAAAGGAATTTTCATTTGTATCGGTCTAAAGCTTATTCAACACAAGGTTTCGTGGAATTTTATCAAAATCTCTAGGGTGAGTTGCGAAAAAACAGATTTGGTTAAAACTCAAAATGGCTGAAACGTTTCCATGTGCAAAGGGGCGTGGCTTATATTGATAGATTTGTCAGGATCCCCAGAATCAAGGAAGAAAAGAATTTTGTCGCTGACACAAGAGTTATTGCCCCAAACATAAAAGGCTTAGATAGCGCCACCATCTGGTCTAATTGGTTTGGTTTTTGTTGCCTGTGTACAATTTGGAACCAGCCTGCCAAGTTTTGCGTTTCTAGGCCTTATGAATTTTGCTGCCCAGACACTTTAAGCATAGAAAAAGACGACGAAGAAGAAGAAGAATGAGAACAAAAGTAATAGGGTTCCCGCAGCTTCGCTGCATGGACCCCTAAAAAGTCAATGGATAGCTCTGGAGCAAAACCTTGCATCCTGCCGCAGGCCTCTGTAGCCAAATCTGAGCAGCAGTAGCGGCGACGCCAGCAGCTGAGTCGCAGCAGAGTTACTGAAGACACAGTTACATTTCACTCATAACATGTTGAGAGTAAGGAGAGCTGACCGGCAGGACGAAGGCAGAGGATTAGTGGACAAAGCGAAATGCAAAAAGCACCAAACGTTCACAATATTTTGAATGCTGAGGAAGACCTTGATAACTTATGACTGCTGTTTTGCTCCACAGACATGTTTTTGATGGTTGATAGCAGTCAGCTGCCTAAACCGACCAACATGTTGTATTTCCTGTGACTGGTTAGTTAGTTGGAGCTTAATTTGTCCCTGTGGGAAAACGATTTGCAGCAAAATCACAAGCAGACAAACAAACATCCCCGAGTCACCTGTAGACATGTCTACTCAAACACACTACACAACAAATCCCAAGGACACATATGCATGAGAGGCAAAAGTGCTGGTGTGCTCCTTGATCAGGAAATTAGTTAATTGTAAGACAAACGAGACACAAGCCTTGTTTTATTGGACACAGGGAAGCAAAACCGCAATATGTCCTCTGTAGATGGTCTACTTCAAAATAAAAGTAATGATTTTATTGCAAAGCAGCAGCTGTAGGAAATGTTCAGTTTGCATTAGTGTTTTTTTCACACAGAAAGTCTGTGTACCAGGGATTACTGTGACTTACTACCATGATTTATTGCAGTAGTAGTATTGTCTGAATTTGCTGATGCTGTTATGTATTCTCAGAATTGACATATTGCTCAATTTAAAGAGCAAATTTGCCTTTGCAAGTGTCTTTTTCATCTTCTTTAAAAAGTTCAGGCACCAGCACCTTTTTTAAAAGAATTGATTTAGTGACAAAATCGGGAAAAACTCAAACAATACCCAACCCAACTACACAATTATAAACTTGCATGCAGTATAATTTAACATTAATTTGCACAAGACAAATGTGCAACCAGAGACAAGCATCTAAAGAAAAACATTAGATGGCTGTCACACTTCACGAATTATTTAGACAGAAGACTTTTAGGGACAGTCTACAAAGTAAAGTTGCTCGTAACACGACTCCAATGGAGGCTGTGAAGTAAATTCTACTAGAAGTTGTCTAATAAACCAAAACATTTCTCCAGAAGCAAGGCATCACCTGCAGAGCTAAAGACTTGTCGTCTTCAGTCGTGGATGGGTGCTTCTTGTTGGCCTCTTTCGGAGCACCGGCG
>JAPQLA010000010.1:8846571-8857392 GCA_029822935.1 Naso vlamingii
CAGCTGCTCCATCTGCTGCCGGTGTTGCTCCTGCAGGCTGGAGAACAGTGAGCCGCTGGAAGGGGCCTCGAAGCCGCCGAACCCCGCTGCCTGGCCGCCACCAGGCGGCTTACGGGGCCCAGACCCTCCATAGTTCTGCGCTGGAGGTCCACCGAAATTTCCCCAGGAGGGGTACATGGTTACAGAACGAGGCGGTGTACCGGCCTTTGTGCTTAACGTTACACAAGTTACAGCCTGAGCGGCTGCGAAAGCTAACAGCTAACGCCGACCTGCCTCCATGCATTTGATGAACACTTAGCTTTACCGTCACTTCATCACGACGCCAGGCTGCGACACACGCCGAGAGAAAATACCGCACCTGTGGTCGGTAAGAGGCATCCGTTAACGGGAAAAGTGTGAATGTTAACTTGGTGAAAAAATGTTTCAGAAACGGTTAGAAACGATTGATCAATTGATGCTACAGCATAAGGCACACATTGAGACGGAAACACGTCATGTGCCATCAGAAGCCGCTTCCGGTGGCGCTCACATTCCAAATGTTGTGATTTACCAAAGACAGCAGAACTGTCTCTGTACTAAAATAGTTCAGTTGATGAACATTTTTAATCACAAATGCAATCTTTCTAAAATAACACGATTTTTAACTCGTTTTTCTTCATCAGCCTACATATTTTACATTCTCACTAAAACAGGCTACATTAAAACAAAGAGGAGACTACACAATTAATGAAAAAATCTTTTTTAAAAGACTTGAAATTGAATTAGTTTTAATTTATTTCTTTGTTTTCCTTTATTTTTTCATCACTGTGAAGGAAAATCTGATCAGAGGTGAGCCGAGGCAGTGAGGAGGTCAGGACAGGAGAAGATGTCTCCAGCAGAAACTGTTTATTGACGGACTTGATGCATCAGGGAGAGTTAGTGACCGCAGACACTGTGAACCAGAGTCTGCCCGTGTGCAAGCCTTCCCTCTCCCCATGTATCTCTACATGTCTGCCAGTCAGTCTGCTGCCACCCAAGCAGTCTGCCTCTCAACCTTGGGCAGCCGGCGTCAGCTGGGATTAATGTGAAAAGAGGACTGCATGACAGCAGAGTGAACCCCGTCCTGCCTGCACACAGGAAGGCCTGAACAGCAACAACAAAAAAGGCTTAAAGAAGAAATTTTTCCTCACAAATCACAAATATTTTCCTTTAGATTTCCCCACTTTAAATAATATTGTTCAATATTTTTGTCAATATAGGCCTATAAAGGACAATTTATGATGATAAATACATTTTAGCACAGTAGTAGTAGGAGTTGTTTTTGTTTTTGTTGTTGTTGTGTTTTCTGCCTGGAAGTAGTAGCATTATCATTCATTTTTTTTATCAATGTTTTCTACGTAATATAGAGGTTAAAGAATTTGATTTTTTGTCAAAACATGTTTGGAGGTGATTTTTGTTGAATCCTGGTGATCTTTTGTTCTCACGGACATGCTGAGGGGCTGACCTTGTAATCACCACAAGAGGGCGACATATACAGAGAAATCTTTAAAAAATTCAAAAAGGAAAAAAAAGGAAAGCGGTGGCTGTTAAAAAAGAGGAAGCCCAAGGTTCTGTGCCTCATATGAAACAACAACAACAACAACAATCCTGCTAATCATTATTAAAATACAGATTCAAGTGTTTCATTCATTCATAATTTCCAGCTCTGACCTTTCATGGATGTAGAAATGTGTCAGGCTGCTAAATAAAGAACTAGCCTATGAAATGATTTAAATTAACAACAATACCAGATATAACTACACAGATAACTGCGGATTCCACGTGAAACAATAAATCAGAATAGTCTGAAAACTCTCTCGGAATGGGCCCACAGTACACGTGTCCATACAGACGTCTGTAGTTTGCTGTCAGAGACTCGTGCACCAGCTGTGTGAGTTCACACTGTTCACTGTTTAGCAACAGAGAGGTTGTGAGGGAGAGCAGTGGGAGGTAAAAGACCAGTGACTTTAGGTTGCCCTTGAGGTCTGATACACATAAGAGTATTTTTTTCTTAAGATCACCAGTAAATCTGTATTAATTTTGACCAGAACCACTTAAAAAGAATCGTTAAAGTGGATTAATCAAGCCCGTCCTGTTTAATGTCTCCCGTTAATTAGTTTGTCAGCAGTGTTTTAATATCGCCTAATGACTTCATATTTCACTGATGACATTAAAGGGGTGTTAAAAGAGGGGAAATGGCCCATTCAGGATTCAGTTCTTTCGCCTGAGACGCCCTCGATGAATAAGACAAGGTCACGGAGGCCTAGCCTTTAGGGAGAGATACATTATCAGGGGATGGGGCTGCGAGAAATCCCATAGAGGAAGCTCTCTCGCCTCTAAAACAGCATGACGGGCACAATGTGATACAGTTCTGTCTTAGAACAATACACTGCACAGGGAATTCATGATACAGCTTAAGGCAGCCACACTGTATAGGATGGCAGGATCGCCCCACAGTGGATGAAAGGGGGCAGATTCTTGTACTGTTCATCTGTGAAGTGCATCATTAGCAGCAACATTTGAAGTGCTTTTTAATGAATATATGAGAGAAAACACAGCAGCTTCATATTTAGAAATGCATTAGAAGTAAGTCCCTTTCAATCTCCATCAGCACTTTCTAAAGCTTCCTAAGCAAGAACAAAGAAATCAGAAATCGTAAAGTTGTAGCTCACAGTATTGAGGATGCAGCATTTTCTCTGTGATGAAAATCCTATGTTAAACAAAATGCTCAATGGAGGCTAATGGATCCCGAACAAGTCCATGCACTGCTTCCAAAATGCTTTGTTTGACAAATCAATTTTCCCATAACCTGGTGAGGAGAAAAGTGATGTGGATTGATCGCCCCCCCTGACTTTGTTTCCAGAATATTGTTTGATGGCTGGATAGATTAATTGGTATGACATTTGAAAGCCTTCCCTTGACTGTCAGCATCCAGGCCTCTATGTGCCAATCGAACCTCGGTCTAATTGTCTCCTCTATAATACCTCACTTCACAAATTAGAGACGGCGCCTCTGTAAACTCTTCCCAATGTACGACCCCAACAACATCACACTGCTCAATCAGACACTGCTTTGAATTGGGGGGGATGCCGGGCTGATAAGATAGAGTGCATTAAAGGGCATCACCCGAAGTGCTGCGCCAGCACATTTTCCTCTCTGCACAGTACATCTGAAATATACAAATAAAGTCCCAGCAGCTGCTTCATGGTGTCTGATTTGAGGAGCACAGAGAGAAAATCCTTTAAATTAATGACCCTGAACACATCAGCAATGGTTACGGTCAAATAGAATCCTCAGGTTTAGTATTCAAATGTGATTTGCTTTTATAAATGCTGAAGTCCTCTTAACTAAAGACCTTTTTCACAGGAGACATCTTCACATGTTTCACAAGTGTAAGTACTAAAATGAATAATGGCTGAATTCCATTTAGCAGCTTCAGTTTCAGGGTCCTGGTGCTGAGCATGTGGGCTCACTGCAACACTTGAATGGAGCAGAGCCAACGTTAAAGTTACAGATGCAACACTGATAAAAACAAAAAATCAAACAAGTCTGTGGCCCATGAAATAACGAGTAGCCAACAGGGTTGGGATAAATATTCTGTATAGTGTGAAAAAATATAAATTTGTGCAACTGAGATTGTACCTGAGGTTTCTGCTGTGGTGTCCTTATATCAGTATTTGCAGTTGCAGAACTTTGCAGAAAAAATGGAGTTTCTTTTTAATTTTTGCATCAGTATAAATATAAAGTAATCCAGTTTATTGTCATGTTTTACATTCATTGCATTAGAGTTTTGTTAATTTATTGTTATTTTTGTCTAACATTTTAAAATTCGTATAATTTGCAAATAACTTCTAATTTTGATTATCATTAGTTTAAAACAGGGGTCCCCAAAGTGGGGTCGTGGCCCCCAGGGGGTCATGAGACACAGAGAGGGGGTCACGAGAGGTCTTCCAAAACACAAGGGAATTTTTAAAATAATTTAAAATTGCATTTTAACACATTACTGTACAAATTCTGGTTATATTCTTTCTCTTATTCTTTCTTCAATTCCTTAAAAATAAATTACTAAATTACTGGGGGGGTACAGTTAATTTGTTTCAGTTTGCTGTATTTTTGTAACCTGTGGCTCTTAGTAATACATTCAACTGTAACTCTGATGCTGGCTTAGCAAACAAGGAAAGAAAAACTTAATATATTAAAGGTCTCTCATTTGTTACCTTCTCATACGGAGAATCAAATGCTTCTGCATGAATTGATGAACAAAGTTTGATCCTGATGCTTGACACAAAACAACCAAAAAAAAAACCCCAGCCAATAATCTGTGGTATACTTATTTTTCCTACAAACAAAAAGAGAATACATTTCTCTGAATCAAATAAGACTGTAGTTAGAGGGTTTTTCTCCCTTCGCAATTCATCACCATTTTTTTTAACATTCACAATGACTAATTGCCTGACTCGACTTCAATTTTGTGGGCTGGGTTCCTCACAGAGCGAGCTGCTCGGCCGCCCACCTCCCTATCACCCCAACACACCCACTTGCCTTTGAAAAATGGTAATTGAATGAGTTTATGTCGTCAAATTGATTAATCATATTAATTTGTACTTATTAGTGGGATGGTTGAAAGCGATGACAATTAGATTAATGAAATTAGTTAATTCTTCCTACCCACACTACACTCCCAACTATAACGAACCAAAAAAAAAAGAAAGAAAAAGCATAGAAAAGGAGACTGTTGTGACAAAATTGGCAATCAAGATTCTGTTGCTAATTGAATGTCTGCTTTTATTAATGATGAGGTTTATAAAAAAGACCTTGAGAGAGGAATATTAATTGATTAATCAAAGCGCTCCAAATTAAAGGGGGAGTATACAAAGCAGAGGTGTGAAAATTTCCCTCACATTTGATGATGAAAAATGCTGTGGTGTTTTTCACCTGTGTGGTAAACAATAAACGGTTTACTGACACCTGACCACAAAGCTGTTGTTCACATTTCCACGTTGACTGAATTATTAGTGAAATATGTTTTAGAAGTTTTGCTGTAAATATAAAAATAAAAGAATTTTCTTTCAAGATATTGTGATTAAAACACCTGCAATGACATTATCTCACATAACTCACTGTTAAACACAACTTGGTCACACGCAACAACATGCACTTTAAAACCCATCAAGTCTCTCTTCCAGAAAACAGTCAAAATGTTACACAGAAAACCTTTACATTTTCATCATTGTGACATCCTAAGTGAGTACAGCATTCTAGTCACTGACAGTTATCAGACGTTCTTGGATGTTTGCCTTGTTTTTAAGTTTTTGAATGGGCTTGTCCCCCCCACCATTAAAAGATTTCATACATAAAAAAATAATGGAATAAATACTAGAGCACTAACCAGGGGAGACTGTGATACTGAGGCGCAGGACTCAGTCTGGTCAGATGGCAGTGTCTGTTACAGGCACACACTCATGGAATAAACTGCCAGTGCATGTCAGGGACTGTGATGACTACGTAACCTTTAAAACAACCTCAAACAACGGCTGAAAACAAACCAGTACTCATATGTAATCCACTTTCTCCTCTGATGTCGTTCCTGGGGGCTTTTTGGCTTATCATACATTTTTACTGTTTATTGCGGGTAGTTTTGTTATTTTAATGTAACATGTCCATTTGTGGTGTATTGTCTGTGAACTACTTGTGTGATGTCCGGTGGACTGTCCTATGAGACGTCTATGTAACTGTTTTTTTGGTTCATGGTACCTGCCTTAGGACTACGGATGAAATTTAGCAATTGCACTAATGCAGGCATATTTACATGAATGCTCACCACTGATATATTGATTAATGTGTACTGTCTTAATTCAGTAAACTCAATAAATAAATAAAATGCTCTGACAACAGACGTTCATGTTGGTGTTTATTGTGCAGCCTTTGTAACCGTAATGTCATCCTCACATGTGGAGAAAAAGTCTGCATTTGTCCGTACAGATGATGAAGAGGCTCCTGCGTAATAAAACGTTGCCCACGCTGAAGCTCTGTACAGTAAAGCTGGAAGCTGCCTGACCACAGATCACTTCTGTCCCGGTGAGGCTGCAGCCCTACATTCATCATGCCTGTTTGCCTGTTGTGCCAAAACAAGACCCACATAAATATATGTAAATGTAAGTAAACAGAGTGTGAGATCCCTGCAGCCGATAGACTGCTTGGAATTTCATTACACAACAAGCTGTCCGCTGGTTATGAACGATGCTCATGAAAAAGAAGTGATTGTTGGATATGATAAAGATGAAATGTAATAGTTTATGCCACCGTGAATCAGATTGTAACGTCCTCACTATTAGAGCGGCTGATAGGAGCATTTATGACTATTTGCTTGGTGTCATAAAGGGAAGTGGCCTGTTTGATAAATACGAGCAGCTGGCTGGCTTCAGGTTCAACACACTGTGTTGTTGCATAGAACTCACACAGGCAGTAATGGGCTGGTTTACACACTAAAATGTGAGCTGTCACACATGTGAGATAAGCAGAATTATGACTAACATGCTCTGCATTTACAAAGTATAATGTTGGATATGCATGCTGTGTAAATGTGGGTGAGTAATGTTTTTGTTTTCCATGAAGAAATATTAACTCAGACGGCAGGATGCTATCTGCTCATGTGGTCTGTACAGAAGTGTAAAATGGGTCAGATTTTCCACATTCAAAAAACATATAAATCATGCTCTCAGTTCTGCTGCAGGAATGGATTACGCCATGACTTCAACCATTTAATCAATTTATTGGTTCAGCATTTTCACACACTTATGGAGCTTTTTATCAGCGGTTCCCAAACTTTTCCAGGCCAAGCGCTGGTGGCCTCAGGAGGTGGGGGTCGGGGTGGGCAGGAGGGGTGTTTGCCCTAATGTATGAAATAACCAGTGTTGGACAGGTTACTCAGAAACAGTTACAAGTTACTTATTACTGATTACTCCTTACAAAAGTAATACTTTTACTTTACTTATTACTTTGCATTAAAAGTAATTTGTTACATTACTCGTTACTTTACTATATTACTTTCGCAACCCAATGGACTTCCTAAAAAAAGTAATGCACAACCTGTTTAGCTCCCAAAACTTAATCCACTTTATTGGAACAACAACTTTGTTTTGATGGGTACTAATTTAAAGACATGCCTAAGCAGAGCAACACCATCAGCAGCTTATTAGAACTTAAACATTAGTGACGACTCAAATCAAAATATACCTCTAGTAGAAAAAAATATATTGGCAAAAGCACATTTACCTCTTCGTCATAAGATATCTGAGGACAAAAAATACTTCCCTTTTCAGTAATGCAGTAATGCAGTGTTACTTGGATCAGTAACTGTAACATAATTACTGTTTTGGCAATAGTAATCCCTTACTTTACTAGTTATTGGGAAAACTAATAAAATTACTGCATTGCGTTACTAAGTAATGTGTTACTTTCCAACCCTGGAAATAACGTTGAGAAAGTGCCTTCCTGGATGCCTCTCTGGTAGATAAACATGATGAGGTGTCCTCCAGGTGAAATAAAGGGTAAAATAGTTAATAGTTCCTTGTGTGTTTTATTTTTCGGAGGTGTGGTAATTAAACATAAAAAATATAAAATGTTTACTCTTAACCACAGTTTCAAACTGTTTCACTCTAAATGTATGATGACTCATTGCGCGTTGGTGCTCCACTGCATGCAACTGGTGCCCTTTTTACTATTTTTGCCCCTGGCCCTCAAACATCATGAGTCCGCCAGCGGTCCCCCCCAAGTAACATTAGCCTATAGTGTATGTGTTAAAAAAAACCAAAACAGACAATACTGCAGCAAATCCAAATTTTATGTGTGCTGCCTCATAACTTTGTTTGTGTGTGTGTGCTTGTTTTTTTTTTTTTTTTTTTTTTTTTTGAGAAATCTGCTGTCATTTGGTAGTTGGAAGTGGTTCATGTTCACCTAAAAGCCTGTTGAGTAACTCGAAACTGTTTGCCTCAACTCACTGAGAAGCTCAAATAATATCAATAAACACACACGCTCCAGTAAAACTCCTGCAAAGAGGAATATTGCACAAAAAGCTGATGCCTGAGATATGCAGAAAAAAATGAAAAAGCATACCATCTGGGTTTTATTCAAGAAACCCCAACCTGATGCATGATATCTGTGGAAAACAGAAACTGCTCATTTGTTTTTTATGAGGAATGGTGTGCACACATTACATACTTGTTTCTAATCTTGTTTGTACCTAATCTGCATCATAACTGGAAAGGTGAATTTGCTATTCCATGTGCAAAACACCATGTTACAACCTGGTCTTTGTTTGACTTTAAACAGTAATTATTTTTCTCACTTTTAACTTTATATCAAATTGTTTGCAAAATCTTTTATTAAACACTCCTTAATTCCCTTCCTTCTTTTTTCCCCCTGCAAACTATTAGTATTTTACATGTGGAGTTGTGTAAACTGAAATGCAACTTACCATTGCTTTTATTGCTGATTAATCTCCATTTTCCCTTCTTGGTTTGCAAAATGTCAATTTCAAAGTTCCTAAAAACCCAGGCAGATGTTTTGTCTAACCAACAGTCCAAACCCCAAAGGTATTCAATCCACAATGATATAAAACAGAGGAAAAAAAAAATCCTCATATTGAGAAGCTGGTACTGAGGAATATTTGTCATTTTGCTTGATAACTTAAACAACCGATTATCTATCACAAAAGTTGTTTCCCTGCAGATCAACTAATCGATGAATCGACTAAACTGTTGCAGCTTTATCTGTGATTAATGTTAGCTTTTCTTAATGTGAAGACATGAACAGGATGAATGAGTGCTTCAGCCTCTCTGAACTGAACAACGTGTATCAGCACACTGGATGCTCCTCTTGGAAGCCCGTTTGCCAATATCTGCCTGCAAACTCCAGATCCCTGATGGCCCCATTTCATCCCCGATTGTTACACACAAACAGAAAATTATTGAAAAATTGACCACTCATCTTTGGATGCAAACCCCTGTACATTTCACGATCCTGATGTGCCACTGACAGGGTGCAAACCTCTCTCTGCCAAATGTATTGACAGCCATCAATGTTGGACTTGATCAAATACTACCGCACCGGTCAGAGGCCGTCAGTGGTCAAGGCATCCTCATCGGCAGGATCTATCGTCTCTATTTACACGGTCCATCCTCTTTAAACTGTGATATTGATCTTGGCCTAGGTCATGAAGGTTTGGCATCAAGGCAGGGGAGAGGTGGAGGGGTGGTGATGGGAGAGTAAGGACAGAGGAGGGAGAGAGTAAGGACACAGAGGAAGAGGTCTCCCCTGGGTGTCTCTAGTGCCAGTTTCTTCTTATTTAGCATTTGACCCTGGACTTGGCTTTACTGCTCAATGCGGCTGCCTTTATTTCAGCATATAGTCAATGGCTGTCAATATTTTGAATGAAGACTTGTCACTGCTCTTCAACAAAAGCTTAAAGATACTCTACACAAACAGATTTGATCAATTTGAGGTCAAAGGTTTAATTTTTTCAATCAGTCTTTTCCTTAAAATTCATTTTCTTGATTTTTTTCCAGTCAGTTTTTGATTGAAGGACAATATCTAACAACAGCAGTTTTCCAGTCAATTGCTTTGCTTTTCACAATGTGACAGCTAGCTTCTCCTTACCTCCACAATCACTGCTCAGTTATGGGCATTTCTCATGGTCGCCTGTTGCTGTCGTTATTTTACAGCTCCATGCTTCAGGCCATTAGCAACGATGCTGCCAGTGCAGAGCCGATAAACCATCTGGCCAGGCTCCTGAAACAGATAGCAGCCTCTTAATGGAGTGAAAAACTAAAAGCAATTAATGTCACATTAGCACATCACTAATAAGGCCTGCCCTCCAGCATGCTGCAGCGAGAATAATCGGTTGGTTCAGACTGAGATGCATCTCAACAGCCCTTCACTGTTAGTACTTGTACCGAGTCCTGAACAGGGCCATGTTAACAGAATCCATTTCCACAAACAAGTCAACACTTTCAGGTCAACTGGTCAGTGTCAAATTCCATTTGCAATATCATTTACACCTGAGATGATTAATTTTTTTGGCCCCTAGGGGCAGCGCAACAGCCTGTCATAATGCGGACATATTAAAGTCATAAAAGGTGGATATGGCAGTTATAAATTGGGCAAAGTGGAGACAAAAATAAATAAATACAAAAATAAGTTGACTGAGCATTGAACAATATTCTCTCAGGTTACTCACTTTTGTGCTCTTTTTTGGTCTCCACCACCCCCTAAGAAAAATATCTTGTTATTTAGCTGCTAAATGCTCTGCTATGTTTATCAGCAAGTTGCTAACATTGCTTGTATGTTGCTTGGTACAAAAGGTTTTTCTTCAAAAGCAATTGCAGCCCGTGAGCGGCAAAAAAGCAATTTTAAAAGGACATCACAAAGAAAATTGTAGTTGCCCCAAAAGATGAATCATGGTAGCCATGTTTCAGCTTCAACCCAAGGGCATCTATGGGAAAAATTACAAAACTTTTAGTAAGTACCAGTTCTTTGCCAAAAAAAAACATGTTCAAGTATATCCTTGCACAGTACCTCTTCATTCACCGTTCATCTCCAAGGGGCAGTACCAGCGGGTGCAGAGAAACCTACCTCTGAACGCAACTGGATAGACATACAACCATACAACCAGTCAGAGCTGTTTACCGCGTCTTTCCCCTCACAATCGAGGTGAGCCAGCGCTATGTTTGCTGTAAACACCAGACAAAAGCACTAAACCTGATGTAAAAAGCCAAATAACAACACAGTATAACAACATCTATG
>JAPQLA010000010.1:8866431-8876469 GCA_029822935.1 Naso vlamingii
CACAAACTCTTCTCACTCATCGATTTGAAGATATCAAAAGAAATCCTTTGCAGTGATTACATAAACCATGTGATTTTATTGTCACTGTACATTCAGTGCACCGTTAGATCTGACTCACGCAAAAAAAGCATGTATTTACACATGGGTACAGTAGGCACGAACACAACAAACAAAACACAGGAAAATGCCACACAGTAACTGTCCAGTGGTTGGCTGTTTGCTTTCCATACAGAGATTTTCACATTTTTGTTTCCCTTTGTCTCACCATTACCGTGAACCTGTGTGTGCATAAGTTTAAAATTAAAATGACCCAAAGCTCCTTTTAACTTGATTCATATATCACAATTGCTAACATATTGCATTTGAGGGGAGTAAACCTCTTGGGTAATCACATGTCTACAGTACACACACCTAGCAGGGTTCTTTATACACCATGGACCAGAACGGCCAGGGAGGTTCCTCCATGTTTTATGCAAATCTCATCATCTCAGAGTGCACGGAGACAAGATAAGTCCGCAAATGGAACAGCGAATAAGCAGCTTTCTCCTCCGAGGAATCTGCTCCCCAATTGCAGTAGATTCATCTACATTTTTTTAATACCCAGTCAGTGATGTCACTTTATTTCTGTGCCACTGATTCCCAGGAGGAGCCCATGGCCCGTTTCCAAACCCGGCATCATTTTCAAAATATGAAATGAGGTATAGGGTCTACACTACTTCACTCACTATACGTCCTGCTGTGCTGATAACATAAAATTGATGAGCAC
Organism: Naso vlamingii; assembly: GCA_029822935.1. NCBI lineage: Eukaryota > Metazoa > Chordata > Actinopteri > Acanthuriformes > Acanthuridae > Naso > Naso vlamingii. The sequence continues at coordinate 8,867,198 of JAPQLA010000010.1, forward strand.
TGAGAGACACAAAGACCCCAAAAAGAAAGAAAAGGAGAGAAAAGACCAAATATAAGGACTTATTCTGAATAGCTGTATCGTACAGCTATTCAGGTGGGTTGCAAATACATCATGAGAACTTCATGAAACACATGATCAGAGTTAAATCAATGCACAGCAGCTACAGTATAGTTCAGTGAAATGTGCACAATACATCTGCAGTGTACAGCACTGTACAGTCAGTTGACGTTGTAAACAAAGCACAGCTAAATGTCAGTCTGATGCTCCACAACACAACGAACATAGGTGGCCCTATTTGCCTTGCATAGCCCAGTGATCGCTCTGTGAGGAAACTATTACAGACACCCGTGAAATCGCCTTTGTAAAGATTTAGACAAACCCTCCCCACCATCAACCGAAATAAAACGTCTCTTGTCCCCAAGGTAGAGCCAAAGCAGAAATTTAATTGCTCCATTTCTAATGAGAATTTCAGCTGAGGAGACAATTAGAATTAGTTGGATGCAGCAGAAACCGTTTAATAACTCTGAAAAAAACCTAAGCTTTTTATTTTATTTTTTTAAATTAATTTGAGAAGATGGGAAAGTCCGGAAACAATTATTGGCTGTCAGTCTTCAAAGTGCACAGAGGAGGAACACGAAGGAGCTCTGGTCAGAGGAGAGAAGGTCAGTTTGATTGTTTCGGTCACAACACGAGTCGATGGGGTTGATTGAAACGCTCTCTTTAAACCATCACAACATGAAGAACATCAGTGTTTATTACAGTAGTTTCATGTCTCATATTGACTGGTGTGTTTAATCAACACTTGCATGGACTGAACAAAAAAGATTAAAAGTTTTTATCTTATTCTGCACACTGTCGCTGGTTTACAGAACTGCTCAAAATGATCGAAATGAAGATTTAACCATTAATAACTGATGTGAATAACTTCCATCCGTCCACTTTGCGCTTTGGTTTGCTACTGTACAGAGGAGAAACATCCCTCACTTCAACTGGGAACGAATTCGCCGGTTACACATTTAGGGAAGTGCATCATGGGAACTGTAATCTCTACTGTACTGGGTTATAATTATCTATACATTGCATTACAGTGAATCAATAGCATCTGTTCCTGTGAGGGTCATGTCAGTGTAGAAACTGGCCTGTGTGTGTGTCGTTCTTATGTTCATCTTGTTTCGGTGGAAGCTAACAGCTCTCTTTAAAGACACTACTGCTTTAAAGTGTCTAACTAGAATCCTAAGAGCAGCTGATTAACATATTATTGTGTTATTTTGATCTTATGATAAAATCTCAATAACTGTATCACATTATCCTGATTGCTTTCTTTGAATAATTTGGCAGCTGGTTTAATAAAAGTGATAGATCTTACGCTATAAAAGTCTGTTTTCACTTCCAGATTAAACAGCTTAATTAACTTAGTTTGTGCACCTCAGTGTACGTGATTGCAGAAATGTACATACAGTGTGAGCACCTTCATTAAAGATGAGCAAAAAAATATGTTTAAGTATACAGAACATGAGAGAGACATCTGCCATTGTTGTTGCTGAGTTTCAATTCAACTTCTTCTCAGAAACACAAGTGTCATTATATTGCTGCAATTGTAAGTTTTACATCCAAACAGTTTTAAAAAGCTGCCATCTTAAATTTTAACAATCGAGGGGAAAAAGGGGCTTAAAACCCTTATTTAGCAAAGTGCCTTATTTGTATTAACACAGATAAATCACAAGGATAAAACACATTTTCTGTCAGGTGTCAGTAAGCGGCGGCAGTTTGAGTAATTGTTTGTGAAAATATCTTAGACTTAGACTTAGACTTGCATTATTGTCATTTAACAAACACACCGTCGGTGCACATGCTAAATGAAATTTCGTTACCTTTGCTCTTTATAGTTTTGCCATCAAATGTGGCATTTGAAATAAAAGGGCAGAGATATGCCCAATACTGCCTTTCGTGCCGACATGAGGCCTGTTTAAGGTGTTTTTCATCTGACTCATGAATGACTTAACTGAAATTCAGAATTTTTAATCTTTACTGTTAATGCCCAGTGACAGCAGTGTCAAAGTTGATTGAACTTGTGGAAAATACAGGAGCATGTACTTCATGTTTAAAGTTAAGATGTGTGAGAGCAACATACAGACTTTAAAATCACACGAGCACAAACAAAAGCACCGTGTTTATTTATCAAATATTATCAATATAGTGACACTTGTTTCAGAACACAACGTAATCAAAGGGAGGAAAATCCGGAAAAAGCAAAACCTGTTCAATATAATGCAGTCTAACACAGCACCATCACAACTACAGACTCTCACTCAACGACAGGCTTGAACCATCACATATCTGAACATGATTAACTTCATACAGGTAGTATTTATTGCACAGCTGTTGGGTTGCAGTGAAGAGTAAATTAGATTGCATTATATTGTAAAGATGATGCTGTTATTGCGTCCTTTGAATGTATTTAAATGAAATAAACGCAATTCGCATTAGCTGCGACCAGCAGCTAAAAAATGTTGTCTCAATCATCATTTTTTTCCTGATGGACTTGGATGAATGGACAATTTTGATTCAGTGTTTGGACTCCAGGAAGAATGGCTATGCTGATGTGCTGGTGCTAATGGAGATCCAATAAATGAAATGAAAAAATGTCATCCTAAAGTTACAGACGCATCATAAATGAATTTTTATGTTGAATTTTTTTGTCTACAGTGACGTGTAGATGTGATTTTTAGTTAGTTTTGCACAGAAATGGCTGGTAGAAATGTCCTTCTGAGGGAAACTTTTTACTTTTATACTGTGAGTATATTTCAGAACCTGTACTTTATTATTTTTACTTGACTAAAGACATTAAGTCAGTACTTCTACTTTTACCACAGTCTTTTTTTTTACACAAGTATCTGTACTTCTACTAAGCAAAGAATATGTGTACTTTGGCCACCTCGGCAAACAGTGAGTTTCCTGAAGGGGGCAGAGCTAAAGTGTACAGGCGGGGCAAGACGTGACCAATGAAAGTGTGTGTACGTGTGTGTGTGTATTTCTACAAAGTTTGGCTATGTTACATCAGTCATAAGACGTTATGCACCTTTTTGTTCCAGGCCACTCCCACTACCACGCCCCCTTTTCACAACATACTTTCACACACACACACACACACAGACACACTTGACCTTCATGCAAAATTTTCGCCTCCTAGGGTGGAAATTGTCGCCGACAGAAGAGTGGGGAATCTTGGTGGACCGACTGACCAACAGAGCTGCTGGTCGCAGCTAAAAAACCTTTTCCAAAGACATGCCATTCAGCTTCATATCGTAGTTAATTATGTGTATTTTTCACAGTTTGCTGACTTTCCATATTTGTTGTGTGACACTGAAGACAGAGAGAGAGTGAGGAGGAAATTTAGTCACTTTGAGCAGAAAGACACTGACTGAGACTCAGATGCTGCCAGACAGAGCTCACTAACACAGTACCCATTATTGCCGCATTATTCAGAGATGCGTAGTGCAAACTGTTTGTGAACTACGATCACTGGCCAGTCATTGTCCTTCTGTAAGCTCCAAGTTGACTTAAACCGCTGAGTCGATGAAGCTACGACGAGGCAAATATATCACAAGGAAATCGAGAATTCTACATACCGATGGCGGGTAGTGCTTTCTTTAAAGACAAATATAAGAATATGTCCAACGACCCCCCCACCCCCCTATCCGCCCAGTGCAATTTCACACAATATACAGTACACATATTATATGTCAACCAGTTAGAGACTATTGCTTTAACAACTGAGATTAGAAAATACGAAAAAAAACCAAAACAAAACCACATAATGTGGTTACGTAGCCGCACAGTTCTTTAGGACATTTATATTAACACACTTCAATTTTTGAGAAAAAACTAAGATAAGAAAGAAATTCACAAAAGCTTCAGGTGATATAGAGCAACGGGTCTCTTGTTATAACAAAACCTCAGTTGCCTGATTTCTGTACACAGCATCTTTATATACAGCATTATGATCCCATTCAATCAGGTTGATATTCACCCTTTCAAAACCATCTCAAGTCCCTTTTTCTTTTATGTTTATTAACATTTAAAAGTGTTAAAATGACTCAGTAGTTCAAGCTTCATCCTGTCACTGTCAGTTGGCACACCACCTTTATTTTTTTGGGCTGTCCCTTGCCTGCCATTGGGTGATGCAGCCGTCTGTCAAACGTCTGGCCCAGGTGTCAAGCTTTGGCCTCCAGCATCTCGAGGAATAGTTTGTGCATGGGGACTTTGCCCTGCATTTTGATGCTGAAGAAGTGCTGAACAGCCTTGGTGGCGGTCTGACGGAGCAGCGGCAGGGTCATTAGCAGCTTGCCTGCCCGCCGAGGGTCCTCCGGATGCTGGGAGCCCTCAAAGTCCTGCAGAGCCTCGTGGAGAGAATCCTGGAGCCTCTGGACAGCCTCGATGTTCTCTATGTGCATGGAGTCTGGAGGGAGGAGGGTGGTGAGGAGGGAAGGATAAAAAAAAAGATTTCTTATGTTTTAAATCACACAAAATTACAGAGGAAAACATTTTCTATTGATCTGCAGCACGACAAATGGGCCAATAAAAACAGAATCTATTGTTAAACACAGAATTGACCGTAATTTGACTAAAATTCTGTTTCTGGGAGAAATAGGAACATTTATTTGGGGAGAACATTCCAGTGCAGGGTTGCTAATGTGTGGGACCACCCATACGTTACTTCACAAAGACTCCCACCCTCCTCCGAAACAATGCAAGCATGTTGCCCGAGACACCGGCAAAGTCAGAAAAAACAAAGAAACTCGTCACATCCAGAATGACTTGTATGTGTCAGGTGATTTGCTGCTTAGCACATTCTGTCAGCATACTGTCGACTGGAAACGTGTAGATATGTGCAAAGACCACTTGCGGTCTAAAGACCATGTGAAAAAGAAAACAAGGAAAAACACTGTGCTGCTGCTGCTAATGCTAGCCTATGGAGCTCGGGAGGTGACAGGGATGTGTTCAATATTTTTAGAACACACAGCCCATGTTATAAATCACACTCTTCATAAAGTGAACGTGTGTTTTAGAAATTGCACGTTCATTTTATCCCCATATCGCTCGCCCGTTTTATTGAAATGCACGTACAGTTTGTGGAACGTGCGTGCGATTCATAAAATGTGTGCATGAAACACAAAACGTGCGTCTTAAACAAAATGAACACATCAATGTCACCTCCCAGGCTCCACACCAGCCAGGCCACCGTGCCCCCTCAGACAGCCAAATTAAAATGGAAAAACAAGATTTGGGAAAAAATAAAAGGGAATTTGGAAAAAAAAGGATTTCATAGGACTCTTGTGTTTTGCAGCTTCCAGCTCTGCAGCCTGTCTTTGCAAACATGCAGTTTTGGTTTTCCCTTGTTAGCGGTTAATGATGCTCCGTAAATAAATGCCTACATGTGAGCAAGACTCCAGGGAAAGACAGGGAGAGGTACTGTAGGTCTGTATGAATATATGGTCGGACAGGAAAGAGATTCATTTCTTTTGGTATCATGCGACCACATACATCCCCCTGTTAATGAATTCAGATGACTGCATTACTAGGATATCGTTCAGCTGAATGATGGCGGCAGATGGCCTTCATTTCCATAAGAAAGAGCAGTTGGCCCCTCATGTATAGGCTCTAAAATAAAACCAGTTGAGACTTATTAAAAACTGCTCTGTATGTGTAAATCTACAAGTCAGAAAAAAACACAAGCTCGTCCTCCGAAGGACAAACTGACAGAGTGTGTGTGATTGGGCGAGCAGCCGTTTGCTTTCAGCCAATTTCACTGCACAGACGCACAGTGTCAGCTCTCATCTGTGGATGCATCATATCCACAACTCAGTGAATGATTGATAAAATGGTACACAACAAAATGTGGCTTCAATTCAGTATTATAATTGGATCAAAGCCATTCATATATATTGGAATAAGACGGCTTCGCCTTGTCCTTAACACACTGTATTACTGCAGCTGAAGTGAACGTGGCGGCTGATTGAAGCCTGAGTGAATTAGATCAGCTCTGCTATGTGTCATGAAAGTTGTGGAGTGAAGAAAGACCGTGTACAAACATGTAAATGAGGCAGAAAAAAGGAAAGTACAAGGCTAATTATGTTCCTAACTGACTGATTAAGTCTCTTTTACCAGTCGCCTTCTGTGTAAATTGCGTTTCTATCTTGGGAAATTAACTAGGCTACGTGGACCGCACATGTGTTCCAGCACTCTTCATTTGAAACCTTCATGTTAATGCTGATCTGATCCTCGTTTGGCTGTGTGAGCATGTGTGTGTGAGTGTGTGTGTGTGTGTGAGGCAGAGAGAGGAGGGGAGATGGAGAGAAAAAAAATGTTTTCAGATGTGTCAGTGTGTGTAAACGCACAGCAAGGGTTTTCGTGTGTGTGTGTGTGTGTGTGTGTGTGTGTGTGCTGAGGGCGGTTAGGGGCGGAATGCAAAACTAACTTTGAAGAAACAATTTCCATGTAATCCGTCAGCAGCCTGGCGTCAATCCCGTCGATACTCCGCTAATTACAAAATCAATGGCCATGAATTTCCACAGCTGTCACACCCACAGGCCCCCCAGAGCCGAAGCTCTCCGAGACCGTGTTCAAACGAGCCGAAGCTGCCCTCTCACCCTCCCTGAGCCTCCCTCTCCACCCCTGCCTTCCTGTCTCACACTTCTCCCTTACCTTTACACATGCATGTCTCTCCATGAGCCCCCCTGTCTCCATTCCCCCAAGCCCCCCCACCCATTCTCCCGTGGAGAGTTTGTCATCAGAAGACTAAAGCTCTGGGCTCAGCATTTTTCATTTTTCAGTCAGGCAGGAGAAAAGACTCCTAACAGGCATTGATTAGTGGGGGACAGGCCCGGCCTCATGAAAAGCAAACTGTCGATATGGGCGCAGCATCTTCACATTGGAACAAACGAGGCCCGTCGCTCCCCAACGCTCATTCCACTTCACTTAACACATTTTATTGACAGCCCCTGTTTTCCTAATGAAATGCTAAATATATCTCCCTCGGCTGAGGCGCGCTGGCAGCTACTGTTATGGAGATGGAGAGAACGAGAGTGCAATGTGACAGTCACATACACACATGTGTGCGCACACAAATTAAAATATAGATGCAGACACATACACACACACACACACACTTGCGCGCAGACACACACACAGACACACACACACTCACACATACGGAGTGTTTAAATTAAACAACAATGCCTCTGACCTTTTTGTCCCCTCTTATCAGCCATCCTTCACTGCCAAAGTGATCGGCTCAGCAGATACAAAAAAAAAATCACTGGACTTTTTTTTTTGTTTGCTTTAATTAAATGCCAACTATCTGGATTTATTTAAGATTTAACATAGAGATGCACCTTCCAGTGGAGCTCATGACACATACGGCTTTGTAGAGAATTTATCAAATATATTTGGCTGAATGACTTCAAGCAACAATAAAAACACAAAATCATGATAATGTCTTTTGACTGGGACATTTAAACTATTTTTGGGGAGGGGGGGGCGGCGCTCTTCACCCTTTGCACTATTATCACTTCTTCTGTTGTCCCCCAGCCGCTTAGACTGAGCCTGACCAAAACTGCAACTTGCTGCTGAGTTGCTTTCTTGTAACTTGTTTTTAAAAGTTTTGGGACTGCACAGTGGGTAATGATTAGCTCTACGGTTCTCCCGTCATTTTTTCTCCTGTCATACGTTCATTGTGTGTATGGTTGGGTTGCACCAACAAGAATCAATTTTGCACACTCTACTCTTCAATGTAAACTATGAAATACTTTCAATCGCACCTTTCTTTTGATTTCCACTATAGGAAAATTTTAATATAGAAAAAAAAACATTATTCCACATCATGTGACAGTATCATACATTAAATGTGTATCATCTTATTCCAGCGTTTCATTGATTGATCTGATTGATTCATTAATACTGCTCAGAAATGTTACATTCAGTGAAATTCAAACCCAAGACTCCATCAAAATTGCTAAGTTTTCTCGATGTCCACAAAATTTAGCCTAAAACATTTTGTCTGTGAACTCTGGTCTCTTCACGTGACTTTAAAATAAAGTTTAATGGGTGTGAACCATGTTTGGCTGCAGTGCTGGAGTTCAAACCACTTGTTGGATTGTGGGGATTAAGTATACCTGAGTTAGCGAGGGCGATGGCTTTGAGCGTAACAAACTCCTCCTTCTCCACGCGCAGCTTCTTGTAGCGTCTCACCAGCGGCAGGATGGCGATGTGCAAGTCCAGCAGGCAAGAGATCCTCGCCTGCTCCTCGTCCACCACGTAGTCCTCTGCGTACACGATTTCGTCCTCGCAGGGCAATGAGCGAAACACGATGCTCAGCACCAAGATCTCCATCCAGGCGCTTTGCAGCAGACTCATCTGGTCAGCCAGCGAAAGAGTGGAAAAGCCTACAGAATTAAAAAGAAAATGTGTCAACGTTGAGATTTGATTGAGCACTCACACTTTACAACCACATGACAAGTCACAGGACTGACCTGTTAACCTCACTGCAATGTAATTGGCTGTCTTAAGTCCTCCATACGTTTTATGGGCTGTGTACTGTATATAACGCTGCATAATCCCTGCAGAAGTCCAACATGAAACACAGGACTGTATGTGGTGGCTTAAGGAAAGAATATAAATCAATCAAGTGCAGAGGCCTTTGAAACATGAGCCGCGCTGCTTCAACCATCAACTGTCGGCAGTCAGTCTCTCTACAGCTCACTGCCTGAGCACATGAGAAGTCGCTTAGTGAAGACAAATCCACTTGTAAACATAACTTCTGTTCACGCCATAGCCAAAAAAAAAAAAAAAAAAGCACTCTTTTTTATGCACATTTTAGTGAAGTTTGAACAGTTTCAGACAGAGTAACAACAACAACAAATTGTTCTACTCTTAAATTAGAAGGAGATCCAACAGAAGTAAACATTCACTCATACCTACTTGAGTTCCCTTATGGACAGACTGGGGAACACACACAGAAACACACACTTTCACAGTGGCATCTTCCCCTGGATCAAACATTCATACATTAGACTCAGATCAGCACTTTATGCAATATTAGAATCAAATACGTACCGCAAGTAAACTGCAGGGTGCATGCGTGCCAGTAAACAGCAGCAGAAGAAGAAATACATAAAGTGCTAAACTGAGTCTGAAAAAAACTTAATGTGGTAAATAAACAAGTCACAACAAACACACAGGACTGTTTAGAGTTGTTGGAAAGTTTATCTGAT
>JAPQLA010000010.1:8880244-8895700 GCA_029822935.1 Naso vlamingii
CATTGACTACCAGTGTTTGAGCTAAGCTAATTAGCAGTGGGCGAGCTCTGCCGTCTCTTCCTTGTTACTGCACACACAGTCCACAGAATGGGATCTATCTTCTTGTCTGGAGCTCAGGAGTTAGGAAAATAACAACAACAACAAAAGTTGGCATATCCCTTTAAGGTGTCAAACATAAATCTGATGATTAGGATTAACCTTGAATGGAGCATTGAGCCGAGCAACCAGATAAGGTTGCACCAGCTGGGAAATGAGTAAATAAATGCACAAGTAGGAAAAATTTCCTGTCGTAATGTTTAGTTGTCTAGTTGTGAAGGAGCAATGACACTGCTGTCTAATCAAAACAAGACATTTTTAAGATGTCATATTCAGCTCTGAGGAAACGTGATGTACATTTGATTGAATAATTGATGAGATAAGTCTTACTCAGTTGATTATTGCAATGCGACATTGCAGTGAAATAGTATAATAGTATAATAGTATAATATTTTAATATAATACTTGCTTTAATAGTGGGAAGCATCTAGTGTGATTTCAGCCTGTGCTTCTTTCGCCCAAAATGTCATTTTCAACTGATTGCAACAAGAAAAAGAAGACCTAAAGAACATTTTCGCAACAAGTCTTGTTCAAGAATTTGTCAACAAGGAGCAGGGAAATCCGTCAGTATTTTCCCTAAATAAATCAATTTTACTGTGTAGTCTCCTTAAGTAAATAAGAAGATTGCTTTCTTTAAGTCTGGGATTGAAATGGAATACATTGACATGGGGGTGGATCCCACCCCCCCTCCCCCAGATGCTCCCACCCCACCCAGTCGAATCAAAGGTTTCAGCTGCTCTTTATTGATTAGATTTTAGAATATGGGACTCGCCTCTCCCTTAGGTGCAGATGAGTAGCAGATGTTAATTATCCTGTGTGTATGTGTGTGTGTGTGTGTGTGTGTGTGTATGTTTATGTGTGTAACACTGAGTGAACTATTTCTGTAATCTCATACTGTATTTGTTTCAGCAGATTACTGTGAAAAAAAGAGTGAGGCCGGGAATCTGCTGTTCCTGAATTCAGTTCTTAAAATGAACAAAGCACCACATTTGAAATATTTACATATTTATGGATATTTGGACCTTTTTGTATTTTGTTTTCATATTTTGTTTTCATACACATATTTGGTGTGAAAAAATTAAAATTATGTGCTTTAAATTGTTAAAATGTTAAATTAAGAAATGGATAGCTCATGAAAACCACATCCCTGACATCACAGACATTAATTAGCTGTCACGTCTCTCTACCTGGGATATGTTTGGCCCAGCCGATGATGACCACCAGTTCGCGGTCGGCCAAGTCGCACAGCGTGGTCAGGGCCTTGATGTCTCCGTCGGGCATGGTGGGGTCGGGCATGGCATAGATCTTCTCTGGCTCCACCACCAACAGATGGGAAACGATCTTCGTCACTGACAAGAGGGAAGGATGGATGCAGAATGAAGAGAGAGAGAGAGAAGCCTGATGAAGAGGGAATGATGACGAACACTCTGATATGTATTAATATATGGTGCCAAGTCTGATGATGACTATAGGAAAAAACTGTGAATCTACTCAACTTCATAGTGCAAATATTCCTCAAGAGATATTTTGTGAAATAAATATGCTTTTAATTGCAAAACTCCTTATATTTCTATAAATGTCCAAAGTTGTGAATTTCTGTTTTTATAAAAAAGCTAAATGAATCATTTCTGTTGTAGAGTGGCTAAGCTCCGCCCTTCTACTTCCGCTCCATGGGACTTCATTTCAGAAAAAATATGGACAGTGGTCAACGGAAAGAGGGAAATAATTTTTTCATCCTGTTTAAATTGTCCCGCCAATCTCAAGTCTGATGTTTGTCCATTATAAAGATCATTTTTCAAGTCGTATCATCTGTATTTAGAAAGACGTTTGCTGAGCTGCAGCTCTCAACATGCCCATTCTTGGAATGATTTTTATCTCTTTTAATCCATTTCCCTCGTTTTGAAGGAACCAAAGAAACTGTGCTAAAGTTACAGCCATGCTAGCGCTGGTGACAATTATTGTGTGAGACGAGAGACGCAGTTCACTGAGCGGTTTCACAAAAACTCTTCCTTCACAGCAAACTGCCACCTTATTGACTTGTAAAATTATATTTTAAATTGACAAACATCATATGTGAAAATGAGGGCACAATTTAAGCAGGGTCAAAAAATAATTTGTCTCTGTCCATTGATTACTGTACAGAATTTTGGTCCCATGGGGTCCAGTGGAAGGGGCGTGGCTTAGCCACTCTATTTAGCTGAACTGAGATTTAAAACTGAACTGTGTGACTCACGTGGTTTTTTGGCAGGAGGGGGGATGGTGAGGCCGAGGTAGGCACTGCTCTCTGAGTCCAGCCTCCGTTTGTACTTCTGCCTCCCCCCTCTCACCCGGTCCAGACGCACACCTGCAAAAAATATCACACGAGTATAAACCAAACACCCTTACATTATGATTTAACAGCGTAAAACAAAATAGATTTAAAGCACAAAATGTTGAAAACGTGACTTGTTTGGAAATGATGTGTTTACCAACAAAGTGTTTCTTCACTCATGTGGTCAAGTCCTTCATACAGGCACATGATTCACAAAGTAATGAACCTTACTGCATCCATGTTGTTAACGACTGAGTTGCCAACAACAACGCATCTTTCATACTGAACCACCTACTGAACCTGTTTACCTGTGAAATGTTCCATACAGGTGTTTTTTTTTTGAGCATGCCACACTTTCCCAGTCTCTTACTGTTCTGGTCCCAACCTGTTTGAAATGTGTTGCTGGTGTCTGATTTAACATACTGAATGAAACAATAAAAATTAACAATTTATTTTGACTTGGTTGGTTCAAGTGGAGCATTGGCTAATGCACACTCAGACACAAAAGTAGCTTAATTTGCCATTTCTACAGTATCGTACATGTCCTTTCATTCCTATTCGATTTTTTTCCATTCCATTACACTATATTTATCTGGCTGCTGTTATCCAGAGAAACTTTGAGCACCTAAAAAACACTTTACTTAAAGCATGCATTGTAATGCATTATAAACATGCTTATAAAGTGTCATAATGCGCCTAAAGTGCTGTAAACTCATATAAACAGGGTTAGGGTTGTTCCTAACCATAACCACCAATCAGACAATCTAAACCACACATAAGTGTGTTCATAATGTGTTATAATTTGTTGTGTGTGTTGTAGAGACAGGCTTCATAGAAAGTGTTGCCATAAAGAGTTAAGCCGGCCGCATAAACGTAACACACAGCTGCCATACTTTATTTTTTAAGTTCTCAAAAAGAAATCCTTCCTTCAAAAGTGCTCTGCAGAGGAAAACAATGCACATTCAAAAATACACGTCAAACAGTTGTCGTCAGATAGCCAATCATACTCATACTCACACTGTGTGGGAGTGTGGGGAAACACATAAAAAAACAAACACAGATGTAAATAAAACCACCTACAGAGAACCAACAAACACACTCCTCATCAAAATGAAAGCACTGAGACTTAAAGATCTGGTTGACTTCGAAACATTCCAAATCATGTACAGAGCAAAAAAATCTGCACTTACCAAATAATATCCAAAAGTTGTTTCAAATGAGGGAAAATAAATATGTATGTTGAGCAAACAGTTAATCAGGACAAATGCTAAACCCCACCTGAGAATAAAATATATTCTACAAAAATTTATATAAGCTGATGAGGTTGTACATGAATATACTGTCTTTGTTCTGTGTTCAGTGAAAAACATCAGTGAATCATCACATTCTGTTTCATCCATGTTTAACACAACTTCCCGACTTTCTCTGGAGTCTGACTTTTGTTTGATGCTTCTAAAAATGCTGCTATAGTTACCAGTTCTTCTGCTGATAACAGCTGATAATTTGATTCTGCTGAGTCAGAATTCCTTTTCAAATATATTATCATTATTTTTCTTAATGACACACCTTACACAACCTAAACGGAGTTTTACTTCAATATCATATAAAACTTTTGCAAAAATGTTTTTTTTCTCGCTATCCTTACCACTCTTTGAACTAATGTAGTAATTTAGTCCTTAATTTATTCCTGTATTTGAAACTGTGCACATATCCTTATTACTGAGTGTTTTTATGCCTCGGCGCCGGTGACAGCCAGAGCCAGAGGCTGTTTTCGGGTTGTCCGTCCGTCCGTCCGGATTTCTTGTGAACGCGATATCTCAAGAAAGCTTTGAGGGATTTTCTTCAAACTTTGAACAAGTGTTCACTGTGACTCAAGTATTAGATTTTGGCAGTCATAGGTCAAAGGTCAAGGTCACTGTGATGTCACGTTTGTCTGAGCCATATTTGAGAACATGATATCTTGGAAACGCCATGAGGTAGATTCTTCAAATTTGGAATAAAAAGGTCGACTTGGACTCAAGGATGACCTGATTAGATTTTGGAGGTCAAAGGTCAAAGGTTGCTCGGACCTCCTATTCTGTGAATGCAATATCTCAAGAACGCCTTGAGGGAATTTCTTCAAATTTGGTACAAAGGTCCACTGTGACTCAAGGACGACCTGTTTAGATTTTGAAGGTCACAGGTCAAAGGGGAAGGTCACTGCCACAAGATGTTTATGCTTAGCTTGTAAATATTTCAGGAACGCCTCGACAGAATTTATTCCAGTTTGATACAAAGGTCCAGTCTTCAGGGATCAACACAGAGAGGTTTGTGTGGTTGTCTTGTCCGATTTGGATGCAGCAAAGTTCTTTCCCCTGAATTTTCATGTGTGCAGTGAGTGAAGATTGTGACCTGGCTGTACATTCTGCAAGATTCATATGACGGCAGTCTTCACCACCTCCATTTGACCATTTGCCTCCTGTATTTCACTACCAGCTCTACCAATTCCCACAACTTCCTTTGGCCTGTACTACAGCTCTTCAATCCTATATGTGTTACAAACAAGACCACAAAACAGCCAAGACGACCACAAACACCGGCCACTCTTTCTTCCAGACCACACTGTACTGACTGTCCACCAGCTGCATGTTGCACGGAGGCATATAACCGCCGGGCGGTAGTTCTAGTTTCTTTATTCTTAAGTTTTTACTGAAATAAAACTGGAAGTATCTCTTCAGTATACAAACAAACATATGTGGGATTATCCTGACCGCCGTCTCAGAGGACGCTGGCTGCGTCAGATGCACCTCATGTGCAGAATTTACAGTCTTGTATTAAAAAATTGTTTGAGCTCCGAGGCAGAGCAAACAGATTTTAAATGGTCAAGTGGAATTGAGTCGTGTGAGATTTCCCAGTGACTCATATAAATTCCTTTGATTCCCCTGGAAACAAAAGAATCCGATTAGGATGGTCTTTCAATTTCCTGACACCGACTATCCACTAACCTAATTACCCGGCGAGCCCAGAGGGAGCTCATTCTTCCCAGCAAACACAGTGAGATCATTTTATGCCTGGCAGATTGAAGCTAAATCGAGAGCCCCTCTCCGAACACAGCTTTCCATTTGTACGCCTTAAAGTAATCAATAAGGCTTGCAAATAGACTTCTTGTTCTTTGAACACATGTGGATGCAGTTTTAATTAGTCAGTTAGGCAGCGAGGAGCTGGTTTGCAGCCCGAGACGTTCTTATCATTACTCTTGGTTAAGGTAATTTTAAAATTATAAATTGTGCTTCAGGAAACTGTGCGCATGTACTCCAGATATTAAATCAATTCAATAGCTTCTCTCTGTCTAATAAAGGAATATGCAGTTAGTAAAGGCTTCACAACAATAAGCTTTGCAATGTAAAAACAGATTAAGCAGGTGTTTGCTCCAAAGAGTTGCACCAAAGACAGTAAATTGTCGCTGGCTTTGCCCTTGACATCTACGAACATCCCTGCATGCACACACACACATACGCTTACACACACATACACTTACACACACATACACACACACAGATTTTTCCTGCCGCGGGCTGCAGGGTCATATGGCTGAAACAAGCGACAAGTGACCAAACAGCCGGAGCTAGAATTCCAAGATCCGCAGGGGCCGTTTGAACTGGAACATCCAACTGGCCCATAATTAATAGACGCTGACAAGAATTAAGAGCTCAGCGCTAACCAGTTTCACTTTACAGCTTAGCAGCGCTGCAAACGACAGAGACCCAGAGCAGGAGGGCAGAGAGAACGACAGAGGGGAGAAACAATCGTGTGGATACAGAATCACAGAGAACATGTTGCTGTTTTTTCACTGAATGTGTCACTCTTCTGCATTCTGATCTCTGTTTTACTTTCTCTCTCTTTTCCTCCTGTCTGTGTCTGTCTCTCTTCCTCTCAGAGCTGGGTGTACATCTCCTCCCTGACCACCCTGCCTGTCCCAGCCAGCGCCTGATCCGTCCAGGGCGGGATTATCTCCTCCCCATGTGATCCGCCACAGTACTGAGAATCTGACCACAACAAGACAGCTGGATGAGGCCCCTCTGAGAGGAGGGGTGGGCTCGGTTTGTGTCATCGTCAGCACCACATTCCACACCTCCGGCCCAAAACTACATCAGCCTCTGCGGTTCAAAACAATCGGGTCCAACTTGTGTCTCAGCAGTGGGACGGCCTGTGACATGGGGGGGTGGGGGCGTGGGGGGCAGGCAGGGGCACGGATCATCTTTAAAGCATCCAGATCCATTTTTTAAACTTGCTGGCCCTTCATAAAGTGTGGCAGCCAAAATATGGATGCAGGGGGTGAGGTTACGGGGTAAAAGAGAGAGAGAGTGTGTGTGTGTGTGTGTGTGTGTGGGAGCGGTTATGGGCTGGGTAAGATCGTATAGTACAGTACGCTCATAACTGCAGACTGTTTGCGAGGCGGCCTGAGACCCAAAGATACCGACGGTTCAAGTCTGTGTGTGTGTGTGTGTGTGTGTGTGTTTCGGGACCCCCGGTGTATCGGCGCAGCAGGCGTCCGGTTTGGGGCGTTCACATGAATTGTGTGTGTGTGTGTGTGTGTAAAGATGATGAGGCATGTTTGCATTGGAACGATCTTTACGGCCGCCTGACTGCGGCTTCCCTTTCACATTCAATATCTTTATTGACTCGTGCGGCCTTAAAGCACATTCCTGAGTGAAGCGGCGGCGGTTTCCTTTATGTGGCGGCTGCTACGAGTGTGTGTCATGTGGATTTATTTCATCATTTATGTGTTTATTATTTACTCTTTATTTGGACCTGAGTAGTTGCCAAACCTCCTTTTATGTCCACATAAAAATACAACACATTAAAAATCAGAGAGCCACAAACAGGAAGGATTTTAATAAAGTCTCACCAACACAAATGTCAGTGTTGTTATTATTTGTGTTTTTTATATTTTATTTTATTTACTGTAATTATTTGCTTACAAAAAAAAAACCTGTACATGATTTAAATATGCCGTCTTAATGCTCACAGGAACAAAATTTTCCTTTATTTACTAATTTTTTGTTTTGTCTAAAAGGAGTTAAAAAAAAGTATTTAAATCTGAAGATAGTGGATCCTGGAAAATAACAACACGTGTTTTGTTTTGTTTTCTACAGCAGGTAACTCCTCACTGAGGAAGGGAAGTTCTTCCTCGCCACTGTCGCCTTGTGCTTGCTCATGGGGGAATTGTTTTCAATTGTTGTGTCCAAAAAAACCCCACTTAATATATTTTAATTATAGAGTGTGGTCTGGACTTTATATGTAAAGTGTCTTGGGACAACTTTGTTGTGATTTGACGCTACATAAACAAAACTGACTAGACTCGTTGTTAAAACATTTGACATAGTATGGAGAGCATGACTTGAGCACTTCATTGACTGCAGGCCTGCAAACTGTATCAATGAAACTAGAGAAATGCAAAACAAATCCAACATTAAAAAAAAAGAGTGAAAAAAGTTTAAGCAATAAAAAATTCACCTCAAGCAAAACTGCCCTTAATATAAATTAAAATATAAAATAAAAGCTAAGTTCAACTTAAAAAAAAAAAAAAATCCCAAACAAAAGGTAGCTGTAACAAAGAACAAACTGTGTGAGGTTTAATGATTCTATGTGAAAGAGGCTCCGTAGGTAAAATCATGCACATGTGCATGTGGTTTCCAGTGAATGCCAAGCTTGCATTTTACTGCATGTGCATGTGTGTGTGTGTGTGTGTGTGTGTGTGTGTGTACCTCATGCCACTATTTTCAGCCCCTCACCTGTCGGAGGCGCTTCTTTCTCGTGAATGTGTCAGAATTGGCTGGCTGGCTAACGCTGCCAATGGGAGATTAGGAGCTCCCTATTTTAGCTGGGAAAAATCGGAGGGATGCAACATGTGCCCCCTCCTCGCTCAGCCTTCACCAGGCAGTGGGACGCTGCCCTTCCTCAGCTTCTTGTGAGGGTCGAGTGTGCAAGCCTGCAAAGAGCTAAAGACACCGTACAGCTTTGTTGGAGAGTGCAGAGTCTGGGTGGGCTACAGAGAGGAGGACAGGAGGACGGGGGGGTGTGTCGGGATGGTGTCCCACCTGCTCTAACCCCCGATGGGCGGACAAGACAAAAGTGGAGCTGTTCTCCCATAACCATGCACACTGGTGTCGCTTTCTTTATCATGTTTTACACTTTTCATAAATCTGAGCCGGCGTGTCCACCAGGGGTATTACTGTGAATTACTGAGCCCACACTGACCACAAATTGCGTAATCAAAAACATCTGCATTGCTGGAGACGACCGGGTCGATTTGGGATCCTCAGTGTATCGGCGCAGCGGGCGTCCGGTTTGTGGCGTTCACATGAATTGTTGGTGTGAGTGGAAAAACACACAGGCGTAGAGAGAGAAAGGTGCCAGCACTAGTCACCAACAGTCAGGGGTGATATACATTGGGCATGTACATACATGAACATGTGTGGAGAGGCGAGTGTGTGTATGGGAAGGTTGTAAAGAGGTCAGCGCTTCGCTAAATCCTTTTCTTCAGAGGAACACGTGTTAGCCTCCGTGTCTGATCTATCACCTGCCAGACAGTGAGGACAAGCCAGTGCAGAGCCTCTGGGTGGGCGCTGACTCTCAGCTGCAGGCTGCCACTTACATCTGACACCCGAAAAGCCCAGAAGGCCCGATACGTGTGCTGTTAGTTTGCACTACAAGTCAAAATCGAGAGGCACGGGTCACAGGACAGTCAATGTCTCAGTTTATCGTCACGAATGCACAGATGAAAAACAAAACAGGCCAAACTGAATCTGACTTTTTAGACGTACGCTGTTCAAATGTATCGGCTGAGACTTTAGAGGCAGCCACACAGTAGAGACCTTTGCTATTTCTTTATTTTGATGATGTAATCTCAGTGTATTGTTTGGTTTGTGATCTAAGTCTATTGATTGGAAAGGGACCTGACAGTCTGTGATATTGGATATGGCTTTACTAATCTTTTGTGTATGTGGCCGCCACAAAATAAGACTGTAACGTTACCCCAGTAGCCACGTTCGCTCAGGAACGACTGCTGATCCCTATCTGTGGTCAGGCGAGGGTGAGACAGCCGTGCAGGTTGCCAAAATAGTCTGGCAGCTTGTGCTCATCCACCACATTACAGCGGCGTCAGAAAATCCCCACAAGCAAAGAATACTCGACAGAAACACTGAGCTAACGCTGAAACAGGCAAGCGTTGACATCAGAGAAGCAAATGTGATTTGTTGAAACTGAAATATCAGCAGACACGGTCGGTTCTTGGCATGGGCAGAGGGGGGCAACATCCCCCAAATGCCCCATCTGTCCCACTGATGCCAAGTATCCTCCCTTGTCCCGAAATTTAAAGGAGAAACTATTTTACTTTATACTTGTGGATTGAACCATTCATTAAAATGTCACTTTAAACAACACATTTTACTAAAGCTGATGAATTGGTTTGGCCCTAATAAATATGGAGTCACAGCGAGACAGCGATGTCAGCTCTCCGATCAGTTGATGTTGTCACCTGATAACTGTACACAGCCTGTCTGCCTGTACTCGGATCCTTGTTACTCGGATTAGACTTAGATCTAAGGATACTTGGAATTTGTACTTTTTCTCTCCAAACAAAGTTGTTTTAGTTTTTCTGTCTTGACTTCACTCTTTCTCTCATTTGATTCATTTTTATGTAAGATTACTTTGAAGATTAGATGATAATTAGCAAATTACAGCACAGTTTTACATGTACACAGAAAAGAGCACTATACGTAGACTGGAAAAGAACACCAGATAAAGATGGCCAATTCTTATTATACCAGCTTCCATCCACTGCTGGAATAGATAATATTTAGACACAATCGGGGGTGGGGGTTTTGTGGGGTTAAAATTAAAATTAAATAACCTCTTGGTGTGAATATTAAAATTCTGCATGAATTACTACAGATTATGAGCATAAAACAATCCACGTTATAGCGTTCAGTTTCAAAGAGCACCTTTTTCGATAAGCCCCCCCCTCAAGGGAGTCTAGAACCGGGCCTGGTCAACAGAAGTGTCTTTTAACAGAACACAGTATTTAAACATGCTAATTTGCTAACATGATGATGTGATTACTTGATCCAAGATTCATGCAGATTTTCTTGCAGCACTAAAAATACAAAAAGCTCAAAATAATCTTCCATCTGGCAGATATTAACAAGAGTGACTCGAACCACAGAGTCAGAAAATGCTAAGTCAGTCCAGAAAAATTCTTGCCTCATTTAACACCATACAGTAATGCTATGGAGACATTACCACTGCTATTAGCTGCAGGCGCTCACTCCTGGCAGTAGTGACTGACACCATACCTTCCGCGAGTAGTAATTACGTGAGAGTTTTTCCATTGGACCTGTGACCTTTTATCAGCCTCAGCTGGACGTTTAAGGGGTCACTGAGCTGCTGCCTTCCAGCCAGCTCATCCAGGCGCTCAGCAGTAAAGCCCGATCTGGAAGGAAGCCTGTCATCAGCAGGAGTATCTTTGATTTTCCCCTCAGATTTCTTGTTGTACACATCCAAACATCCTAAACTGCACATTGTTTATTGAATTTACACATTTCTCCTCCCTTGTGTGTGGCTGAAGTGTGTTAAGCTGCTAACTTCAGAGCAGTTGAGTTATTTGGACCTTCACTGGAGTCCAAACACACCTGACGCACCCGAACCGACCTTGAGGGCTGAAGTCAGCTGATCAGGTGTTAAAGGAAGGGGGGTTTTCCTGTGCCCTCCCACTGTGCTGCTCTAGAACTCTTACAGCTGGTACTTTATGATTCAGGGTGGTGTGTATAGAGCCGAGCTCAGAGGCTCCTTGTGGAAATGTGAAAACTGTTTTAGAACGAATAATCACACGAGTTCTCTCAGCATCTTCTGCAGCAGGAGGCTACGGCCGCTCTGCAAAATGTAACAAAGAACTTTGGTATTTTGTTGCTAAAAATATGTTTGTAATCTGTAGAACTCATGAGCAAATTACTATAACAATGTAAAGATTTTGTTCAATATGATGATACCTTTAAAACAGTAGACATGAAATCTGCATGGATATTCCACTATGTGATGATTTCTTTTCACGGCCGGCCGTCACTTGGTACGCAGTGATCCCATTACACGAACTAGGGCAAGCCGCTGTCTCCCACTGATTCTATGATCAAAGCCCCCCCCCAAGTCAGTAAGAGGCCGCACCACGGCTCTATGCCACGATTAAATGTCCTTTTTCCTCTTAATTGAATGCCATTACTTTCAGAGAATCGCATACTGGGCCACATGCCGCTGTGGCTGTGATGCTGCGTCTCAGGTGCTGCAGGCGGCCGAGGCTACAGCGTCAAATTCACCCTCTCTCTCACACACACGCATACACGCACACACACACACACACACTGACTGTCCACATCAACGGCTTAGCTTGGCCCGCCATGGACAACACCCCGCCGTTTTTCCTCTAAGCATGCGCTAATGGTTTCAGCTTTACTTCTGAAGCTACATTGTTTTTTCTGGCGTGGAGTCAAAGCCTCGGCGTGAGATATTTGGGCAGCAATGAAGACATCAAGAGTGGGCGCTTGTATAAATAGTGTCGTAACGACAATACAATGGAAGAGGCTTAATTCTATGATGAACAAACACGAGTACGTCAGTGCATAGTGATGCTGCATCAGTGGAAGTGAACCAGGAGCCTGACATACAATCCTGTGTTTGCAGCATAGATTACAGTTAACTGCTGCTGCCTTCTATTATGAGATGTGTTCGGTGTTGGCAGAACTCACCCAAACTGTATGACCACGCTTTTATTTGGGGAAATTTATGACTGCTGTTTCTTTAAATGGCACATATGAACAAATTATTAAAACTACAATCAGTGCAGATGGCAGCATGCTGAACTCCAGAACATTACCTGCTGAAATTTCTCTCTAAACTCAAATATAGTGCGACATAATCAAACACCAAAATAAGTATTAGTATCGTGGGTCTTTAAAGTGACTCTGTCAGCCTCAGTTGGATAAACTGGAGCTTTTCAAAAACTCCTACGCAACCCTCCGTCTGATGCTGAGAGGACATTCTGAGTCTCAAGAGAGAAACAGGCAGCGGTCGGCCATCGCTAATTAGCTTAGCTCAGACACTGGTAGTCAATGGGAAGTGCTAGCCTGCCTCTGCATGAAGTCATCACATACAACAACTCTAAACAGTCCTGTGTGCTTGTTGGGACTTGTTTATTTACCACGTTATGTTATTTTCAGACTCAGATTAGCACTTTATGTCATTTGAATTTTTTTAACAGGCGTTTTGTTTTGTTGACCTACTTACAAGCACATCAGCAGTAGTTTGGGCATGCACCCTGTGGTTTACTTTCGGTACATATTTGATTCTAAAATTACATAAACTGCTAATCTGAGTCTAAAAATAACATAACGTGGTAAACAAACAAGTCACAACAACCAGTTAATTATTTCAGTGTGCAAATTTCACATACAACTGTTCAGGTATTTATTTTGTGCTGGTTGTTTTGTATCTGTGTAAGTGTGTGTGTGTGTGTGTGTGTTTGGTTATGTGTCTGCATTTGCCTGAGATTGGGGAAAAAATGAAATAATATGACATGTTTAACAAATTTACCTGCTATTCAACTCCCTTGAAGGGAAAAAAAGTAAGCAGTGTTACAACATTAGCCTTTATTTGTTTATTTTGAAATCATTACAAATATATTGAATTAGCTAACAGCAGTCCTGGTAACTGAGAAGAAAATTAAAATTATGATGGGTTGTAGGCAAGTTCTGAAGTTCTAAAAAATGTTTTTTTAAATAACCTGATTTATTACTTTTTTTTTGCAACAGATGTGGGATGATGACATCCTTAGTGAGTTTTAAATCACACTGAATTTGAAAACGTGAATAATTTTCGTGTGTCCTGTGTGACTGAATTATGACTCCAAGATGAAGTTTGAAGAACTTCATTACCGGAATGAGGGAAGCGGCCTCCATGACCTGTGTGTGCCACAGCCAGCGCTGCAGCTCAGACCACTGACAAGTGGGCAAAATCAATTTACACACCACAACAACTTCCTTCCCGTTGTTTTCAGAACAACAGCATTCACCGTCTGCTTCATCTTCTGCACTGCATCTCCCTCCACACCTCGCAGTTGAAATAAAGTCTGAGCTAAAGCTACGAAAACTCAAGAGAAGTGAAATAAATGACAAGATTTCCCTCCTGTCATTCAGCACCAGTGTTTAATTATATTGCTAAAACTAACAAAATTTTACATCAAGTAATTTATGCAAAAATAATTCTGGTATTTGATGTGCCATGTTTGATTTTAATAAAATGCATTGTAGTGGTAGAACAACTGTGTCTGTTAAAGGTTTTCTGATTTGTTGCAAGCAAAGGTTAAACTGAGCTCTTGAAAACTGATCAAAAAGCTAAAGGTGTCACAGACAGACATTTCATTAGGAAATGGGTCATATTGTCATAAAATCAAACTTATTTTTCTTTTCCTCTGGTTGCATAAAATTCAATCCAAACCACGAACGACTGTCAGCTCCAGGTTTTATAATTCTCTTTACAAAAGCAGTGAGGAACAGCTCCTGCAGCTAAACACATAAATGCAAAATAACAAACAAAAAAAAATCCTTCTTTCCTTGAAAAAAAAAAAAGAAAAAGAAAAATCTATCGGCTATATTTTCCCTCTGCACTCCCAAAGGTCTCTCAGCGGAGGAGAAACAACACATGCAGGAAGTGAGGTGGGATGTTCGGAAAGCATTTAGAGGATCAATATTCCCGGCAGGAAGACAGACAGAGAGACAGAGAGGGAGAGACACAGCAGGAGCCCAGGGGAGAGGGACGTCCTGGGGGAACAGCCTGTGCTTTTCAAGAGTCCTGTTACACTTCTCAGTTGGGCCGGGTAGGAACATCCAGCTCAGCAGCTTTTCACACGGAGCGGCTCGGCTGTGCGAGGAGACGTACGTTTGGCTCGTGGCTGATGTCACCGGTGTCTCCCTGCCACAGCTTGCTTTAATATCTGATTACTGATCAGCCTTTAAGTCTCCAGTAAGACGGCTGTATTAGATTAGCTGGCACGCGACACGTCTGTGATCAAAACTTTGACTGGAACTCCTGAGCCTTTTTTCAGCCCAACATACAGAACAAAACCACAGGCCTGTATTTTGTAGCTTTTTGTCAAAACCTTGTATTAATTAATTCCTCATGAGCTAAAACAGACCGGATCTAAAATAAGCTCATAAAATCTAACAAACATAATTAAAAACATAATTTAAATATTTCACTTCTCATTAGGCTTTTTGGATCTATGCATGTTTTTTTTTCTTAAATTATAATAAAACACAAATAAAATGCTTCTCTCTCATGTTTATATTATTAATATGTTATTTTCATGAATTGTTGAGACTAAATATCCTTGATTAAAAAATTGCAGCAGCTGCAGATGACAGTTATTTCTATTGTCCATAAAATTATCTTTAAAAATGGCAAGAAAAGTAAATAATGCCTCACAGTTTTCAAGGTGAATCATTCAAAATGATTGTTTTGTCTAAAATCAAAGACAGAGAGAAGAAACAAGACTGAAGAATCGGAACCAGACACAACACTGTATTAGCTTTTTAAATGAGTTTTGATTTTGATGATCAACAAATATTTTTTGAATGACTTTTTAGTCCCCATACCTTGTAACTGATGTTTAAGGTCAGTAATAAGACACACTGAAACAGAAACAGATTTTAACAGATAATAAAATCAGCACGCACCTTCTTTCAACATGCCGACTTTAAGACACTTCATGAAACGGCAGGCCTGGCACGACTTGCGTCTCCTCTTGGTGATCTCGCATTCGTTGGTGGCCGGACAGCTGTACTCGATATTTCCTGGAGATAAAGAGAAAAACCTGCTGTCAGTAATTCAGGCAGCACAAACGGCTCACATCAGCAATAATGACAAATGAGCTTTAGATTCATTGCGTCAAAAACAGACCAAATGAGAGATGGTAGCAACAGGTTTAGAAAGTCTGTAAAATACACAACACATGCATGTGC
>JAPQLA010000010.1:8906589-8916615 GCA_029822935.1 Naso vlamingii
GCTGAACAAGACAGGAAGTCCCAGCGCTGCGTTTATACTGTCAGTATAAATGTATCGTTTCTGCTTCTCTCTCTCTCTCTCTCACACACACACACACACACACACACACACACACACACACACACACACACACAGACACACAGAACTTCCAGCATATGGCCTCTTCAATGTCACTGCCACGAGGAGAGATTGAACAGATTTCCCACATGGATGATGTCTCCTTACCTGGAGTATCAACCCCCATCTACATACACGTCCACCACCTCCAGGAAATTGCTCTGCCTGCAAAGTCAAACACACCCCTAACTGCCTTTTAAGAAGAGACAGAAGAAGAAGGAGGTTATGGAGGGGGGAGAATAAATGAGCAGAGACTTAAGCCGTCATTGGAAATCAGAGGGGGACTCATGAGGGACAGTTACGATATTGATTTCATAAATAAACAGAGATGGCCATCGATCCTAATGTTATTTTGCATTTCAATTACTGCCCAGAAACATAACCTTCAAACGTCTGCTTCTCCACAGTAATAACATCCACTGATAATCACAAGCCAGTCTTGTCCAGCGCAAATTGGCTTTTCTCTCTCTCTCTCTCTCTCTCTCTCTCTCTCTCTTTCCTCCTTTTTTTTCCTTCCAAATGTGTAAATGACACAACTTTGCATTTGCCTAATGGTATTAGTGCATGGGCTGAATTTCAAGTGAGACTCCAGCTGATACAGTAAGCGCTCCGCTCAATTGACACAATGCAAATTAACGTGGTGAAGAGGAATTAAGTTCACGATGTGAGACCTGGTGAAGCTACGATGAGGCCCATTAAATTAAACATGCTGGCTGACCCACACTCCACGATTACACACACACTTCCCTCTGTGTGTGTGTGTGTGTGTGTGTATGTGTGTTAATTTCATTTGATCAATAAATCTAACTCATTCTACAGAAGTCCTCTTTGCTGCTTGCATTCAGCTCGAGCACACGAACGCCACACTCATGTTTTGATTGAACAGTGGCTGCAAAAAAAAAAAAGAAGTGCCTCCATCTACATCCTGATGACTTCAGAGTCCTTGACAGGCTGCCTAAAGGATATATCTATATGAAGAAGGGGTCATGACATGTAATGAAGTTATTTCTCCCGTCATGCCGTCACACAGCACCACTCGGCCTCTCATGCAGCAGCAGCCTCGGCCGTTAATAAACACGTCAGTCTGAGCTCAGCAGTGTTTCGTCGCATCTCTTGTTCTTTTGCTGAACTTTCTCATGAAAACTCAAAGCTGGCGGCAAAAGTAAAGTTGGAAGGAAGCAGCGTTTTTGTTCCCACAATGTGAACACAATACAGCACTGTCCCACCACCTGCTCCCTCCATCCGTCAGTGGACTCCGTAGGTTCGCTTGGCTTCCCATCAGCCAGCTATCGAACCAAAAACATGGGATGCATGCACCACACTTAATATTTTCATTTCAATCCATTTTCTCACAAAAAACCCCACAAACAAACAAACAAACAAAAAATACCAAGTGTAAGCGTGTTACTTCAGGTGCAGTGATAGCTGTTTCCATGCAGCTGGAGGCATCCAGCTGTTCATTCACTGCAGTGATTGAGCAGATTTCATTTCCAAAATTTAAATGTCAAAATTCTGTTCACTGTTTTTTTTTTTTTTACATGCATACAAAAATGCTTTTAAAGAACTTTTAAATGTCGCAGTAACATCCCATAAATCTGGTGGTGAGAAACACTTTGAAAGTAAAACCATCAGAACAACCAAACGTGCTCTCATTTTGCTTTTAGTTTTATTTTAGTTTATGGCAATTTCCCGCAAAAAAAAGTTGACTTCACACAGCAGCAACGTCAGTGAATTTGCTTTTGAACAGGGTTTAAAAATTTGGTAACACTTTACTTAAAGCATCCGTCTATAATGCATTATGAACATACTTATAATGCATTATAATGCCCATCTAGTGCAGTATAATGATAATTATAAGCAGGGTTAACCATGACCACATATAATGCATTTTAAGTGTGCTCCTTATGAGTTATAATACATTATAGAGACAGGCTTTATAGAAAGTGTTACCAAAAATTCTGCCGAAATTCAAAATGTGAAATTTTTCTGATACTGAATTAAAAAAAAATTGGCAGTGATTTGTTTTACTGTATTTATTAAGACATTTGTTTTAAACCAAATGTTTGTTATTCAACAGTGATAAACTGAGTTTTTTTTCATTTCTTCTTTATGACATTTAATTTACAGTCATGATGACACTTTGAACGGAGTTTCCATCTTTTTCTTTAGACATAAATGCGGCTAACAGAGGCGTTTTTTCACGCAGCAGAAGATGCAAAGCCTTTACTAACAGACACAGTCAGGTGTTTCCATGATATGCCACCGCTAAAATTAAATGCCAGGTCAGTGTGTGATTCTTTGGTCCCATCCGTATGTGCACACATGTGTGTGTGTGTGTGTGTCTGTGTCCATGATTGTGTCTGTGTGTGTGCATACATTTGACAGTTGTGTTTGTGCACGCCTGCTGGTTTGTTCGTTGAAAGGGCACCTATGTGGAGAGCAGGTGGACCGAGAGAAAAATGGATGTGATTTATTGGACATCAGCAACATTTAAACTTTGAGTGTAAATGAGACACTTGTCCAAACTGCCACAGTCAAATCATCCTGAAACCAGGGACAGAACAAGGCGCAGCATTTTAAAATCAACAATTAATTTTTAAACATTAAAATAAAATAAAATAAAATAAAATAAATAGAATGGGTTTGTAAATGTTTTGTAATAAAGTAACAAAATAGAATTTGTCTAAGCAGAGAGAGAGAAAAAAAGAAGTTGCTTCCACTACAGGATTTTAGAGCAGGCCGACTGGACGAGCTGAATGAACTCTGGTCCACTTTTTGTTCCTGAATCTGCATTAACAGCTGCAGGTTATTTGATTTTGGTCAAGTGTAATCAAACGGTCCTCATGAGGATATTTAATCAAAATTAAATCATTACTTCTGAAAAACGGTTTTTACATGTATGTACCAGTCAGCATCTGTTCAAAAATCGAAAAAAATGTATTTATGTTCTTTTTTATTTATTAATTGTTTCTAGCGCTGATGTAAGATGTCTGCGGAGCTAAACGACATTTGTTGGTGGGAAACATGTTTACCTCTTGTTGTGAGAGTTGGACACAGCAGGCGACCTCTCACCTGTGGTCAAAAGGTCGATCATGGAGCCAAAGATCTGACGGGCTCATTAAGAGCATTCCTTAAAGGTAAACTTAACAAAGTGCAGATTTATGTTATGTAAGGAATGCAAGTTCATGAGCGTCTGTAACTGTTCAACTGTCTGACAGTGTTTGGTTTTTACCTTGACACGTGACACACTGTTTTATTTAAAATCTTTAACGTGATTAGCTCGTCATTAGCTCCCTGTAAGTAAAATATAATCAACACACTGAAGTCAAACATAATGCAGCATTAATCTCAGGAAGAGTTCAGTTCAAATATGTCCAGCAGTGAGTTTGTCTTTGTTTGATTCCTGTGTGGTTTAAAAAGTGCTGTGCTGTCAAATGAGACCCAGTGGTGCTGCAAATAACAGACGAGGAAATCTGAAAATAACATGAACACATGTATGTGCACATGCATGCCAAAACACACACATACGCATTTTTGTAGCACACAATAATTCATACAATACACTCACACACAATGTACACACACAATGTACACACAGAATCCTTTAGTTGTCTTTGTCTCTTCAATTAATAAAAATCAGTGTGAAATGTTTTCCAAAACTCAGAACTTTGTGCCACAGTTTAACTGAATTGATGCGTCTCAGAACAGATTTACAGGTCCAAAAAACTGATGACTGTGCAGAAGAGAAGAGCTCAGGAGTTTTCACTGCAGTCTGCACAGGAAATGCGTTATTGAAAGTCACAGCCTTATCCCTGAAAACACACATCTGTTACTTTACATGAGAGACGGGTCCTCTGAACTCTTTTGTTTAAACATGAAACTCCTGAAACGGTTTCTGTCCGAACAGAGAAATGAGCCTGATTCATTTGAGTATAAAAATGAAATTAATTTAGGTTTCTCTGCACCGCTCAAACACTTTGAATGTGACTGTTGTCAGTTTTACACTTCACATTTGTTACTTGAGTGAAAGTAAAAATTCAGCATAAACATAAATGTAAAAATCAACATCATATATGTGTTTAATGTAGCATGAGCTTCCTGAATAGTGTCAGTGCATAAATGTTTTATACTTTGTGTTGCTGAACTTTCTTTTTTTTTTTTTTCCTGTCTCAATCTCTGCCACAGACCAAATGACAATTAACTTCTTTAGTCACAGTTGTCAGGTCATGTTGTTCACTTTTAAATATTCCTCATCACAGTCTTCTAAGAAATGCTAAGCAGGTTCAGCCGTCCCACCGCCCCTCCAGCTTAACATTAAGAGGATCCCAGCAAACGTTCTCCCGTCCAGCCATACGTGATCTAAAGACGAGCGTCTTTCCAGGCACGCGAGGAGTGCAGCGATGACACACAAACGACTCGGGCTTCATTTCAGACTTGAGACTTTCTTTGATCTCTCGGGTTCCTGAAGTTCAGTAAAACGGAAGCTGCATTTACACCTGAAACCACTGAACGAACTGCATTTTCTGTATATTTACGGCCACTTTGAACAGGTTAAATCTCCTCCTGTCAGTATAATTTCAGCATTTACTCGTAAGTACCGAAAATTAAGCGGAGTGCAAAATGACAAACCAGATAAAAGCGATCAAAGCTTTTACCAAACACAAGTAGGCAATCAAATAGGCTATCTGTCTCTCAAGAACACACACGCTCACACAGACTGGCCAACAGTGCGCTCACAGTTTTCTTTCTGTGGGACACCGCCGGACAGCGGCTGCTGCCAGAGGAGAGTCATCAGGATATCGTCGGCATTAATCTGACTCTGGCTCTTCCCTGTGGCTGAGCTTAAACTCTGGACCCTGATGCAGAGCCTGACAGCTGCAGGGCAACCGTCCGACCTGGACTTCCTGCGGGCGGCACTGACATGACTGAGCCCTGCTGCCCCGTGCATGAGGAGGAGGAGCTGAGGAACTCTGCTTTACTTTATGCATGATCTCTTCTTCACAAATGATTTGCCACAGTTCCCTTCCTCCTTAATAAATAGATTTAAAGAAGTAAAAGAAATTCTGACACCTACAACAAGACCAACAGTAAAAGGTGAGGGGAAAAGATGCACTTACTGGTTGTGGTAGCAGAGGGGGTCGGGGATGCACAGTTCGGAAACATCCATCAGTCCTCGTTAGGCATTCCAGGTGTTGCAATAAAAAACAGAAAACACACAGCTGGGGCAAAGCTGGAGGAGGAGATCACTTCCTAAGTCTCCACATATCTGGATGAAATGTTGGTCAGGTGTTCCTGGGTGTTGTCTCCCCTCCCTCCTCTGCTCAACACACACACACTCACACACACACTCACACATACACATACACACACACACTTCAAATAAAAAAAAGCTTCAGCCTCGCCCGACAAACTCCAGTCTGCACAGGTGCTGCACACTCAGGCTCAGGAGGATGTGTGGAGAGAGGAAGAGTGCCGGTGCTTCAGAGAGAGGAGAGAGGAGGAAGAGCCTGAGGTGGAGATGAAGAGAGGAAACAGGAAGGAAGAGCGGAGAAGAGGCAAGAGAATGAAGATCAGGGCAGTGATGGAGACAGAAAGACACAGATGGATGGAGAGCAGCGGTGGTGAGAGCGCACTCAGCCTGAGGAAGTCAGTGAGGGGATTGAGTCTCCATTGAACACATGGGGGCTCTTTAAGAGGAGGGGGGTGTGGTTTGGTGCATATGGAGCAGCCGCCATTGGTCTGTTTGAGGAGGGCTGTCCTGAGAGCAGCCAATGGGGATGAAAGATTACTGGGATGGGATGGGCTAAGGGACGACCAGTTGGTGTCCAGTCATTCACAAGGGAGCGCTGCAAAACACAGAGGCATAGCCCCCCCCCCCCGAGAGACAGACAGGCAGAGAGGGAGAGAGACAGATGGAGAGATGAGCAGTTTCACTGTCGGTGTTTACAGCTGCAGAAGTAAACTGAAGTGGACAGCAGTAATTGACAAGCAGCAGAAGCAGCAGCAGGACGATTTAAACAGGTCTGTTTACTGTGCTTTAAAAGGCTCAGAGCCAGATTATGGAGCTAAACTGCTCCCTTTATTTACCCTTTTATCTTCTGCACCGTGGATCTGCTCTCCACAGCCTGGCCTCCTTTAAAGGAATGGCAGCAGCTTCTCACACTGCGGGGCCAGCAGATCGACCAATCCCAGAAGAGGCAGGATGTAAGAAACATGATAATGACCTCGGCAGGAATGATAATGATGATGACAGACAAGTTTGAGTGGATCTTTACCACGTCTGTGTAATGTGGCAGCCATGAGAGGAAACCCAAAGCCAGCACAGCACCCCCCCACCACCCCCCAGCCCACTTCATCAACCCACATTTTCCTGATCGATGCAAAACCCATCACACGCTCTTATTGATCACAGCGATGCCGTGTCGCCAGAAGCCTCGGGACAGACTCTGCTTCCCAACAGACTTTTTAAATAAAAAGGAATTATACATTTGAACGTTTTCTTTTCATGTCAGTCCGTATCAAAGTCATGGGAGCAAAGGCCGATTGGCTTTAATAAAGGAGCGGCGCATTCTCAATTAAGTTTTTGATCAATATTTTGGCATTTAATGTACTTTCCTGCGGAGGAAAACCAGGATATTCCCACTGATCTGATTAAGACATCCAGACATAATCAATAGAGGAGATATGTTTTTTTTTAAATGGGGCTGGGAGAGAAGACAGAAACAGAATGAGACTGATGCTCACACCACATGAATGATTTCACATTAGTGTTGAATGCTTCAGAAGTTCATTAAATAAAAAAACTAATGTAAAAGTATCTGAGCTGATGGATGTTTGGTTAATTTAACACATTTCCAACTGAAGAAACACAAATAGAAATTTTATTCAACTCTTTTCACCTAAAAAACCCTCTGTGTTTCATTTTGCAGCTTCACTCATGTTTGTGTTGCCACTTTTCTGAGTTTGGCCACTTTGGAGACATAAAGCTCGTCTTCCTCCCTCCCCTCAGCCGGCCAGCTTACACAGTGAGGGGACACCTGGCTTCATGGCATCTGACAGGAAATCTATTGAGCGCACAGTCTGTAATCCCACCATCACGCTATCGCCAAACGAAGAAACAGTAATCCAATCATTAAGTCTGTATTTAAGCAAAACAGATTTTCAGCTCTGTGACAGAGAGTGTCTCTTAGAGCAGATCACGGTGAGTCTGGGAAGTCTGTGCACTTTGCACAGCAGCTCACGCTGTCGTTATGATTTTGCTCTTATTTGCTTTCGTTCATCCTCGTCTCCCTGCCTCTAAAATCTGGAATATGGTCTTTATGTAACGGAGAACAGATGGATAAAAAAGGGAACTGGGTTTGTTTTTGGAGTGAAATTTTGGCTTACACACAAAATGTGTACATGCATGAACCAAAATGCATTAAACCTGGATCATAACTGGCTGGAATGTTTAACTGTAAGATTTTTGCTGTGAAATCAGCAGCTTGTCTCTGAAAAGTGAAACAGAACCAATCGTTATCCGTCAATAAACACTAATTACATGTTGTGTTGAGTTGAGGGACACAATCTCTCTGTCACAGTGCCTCTGTGTAATTAAATTCCTGATTCATGAGCAAACTGGTCTTTTATGTGTGACCCTCTGACCCCTCCACACACACACACACACACACACACGCGCGCACACACACACACACACACACACAGTGCACGACGTGCAGCGCGGTGGCGGCTCAGCAGGAAGCTCATAGAGTCCTGCTTCCTGACTGCGAGCTGTAACTCGGGATAAATGCTGCTCGTCAACTTAACAACAAGAGAAAAAGATTCAACTAAATTGTTTCTGCTTTAATTTACTTACAGTTAATTTACTAAATAAACAAACAGATAAAATAATAAGACCAAGTTAATAAAGCAGCATTCTTGCAAAGGGGAGGCTGAATAATTACGGAGCTGGATATTTATTTATTAATATATTATGGTGGCAGTTTATTTGTGACTCATATTTACGTCAGCACCTCTCAAGGAGTTGCAACATTTTTGGTCATTAAGCAAATCAACATCAACAAATCAACAAATTGAAAATGTGCATGATATATGAGGGAAGAAATGAACCAAAAAGTCACTTTCTTTAAATATATTTATAGATTTGAAATTTTTTTTTTTAATTGAATATTATCACTGAGCACTGGTGTTGCCATGATACCAGAATTTGTTTCTATGCTGGTAACAATATGAATTTTACAACTTTTCGATATTTTTCAATTTTTCCTTTTATTGTTCTTTATTTTAAAAGTGAAACTTTTTGAACAAAAAAATTACTAGAAGCATTACTATGATACATTTGTCATACCAACAGAAGTCGTAATTAGTTTTAGATACCATAAATTAGAAAATATTTTGATAAGACTGATTTGATAAAGCTGATCATAATCTAGATCTGGGTTATGCCATATTACAGACTTCTGTTTACCAAAAAGAAAAAGAAAGTTTCAGTGCTGTCTTCAGAAAAAGTGTCACCGCTGACAGCCGTTGTGCTCCAATATCAAGTCACTCACATGAAAATAACAAAAGACAATTACTGTTTATTTTTCAAATGCAGTGTAGTACCTTTTTGAATACTTTAATGCTGCCGTACACAGTACTTTTTTCAGTGCTGATATACCATGTAAGACTACTGAGCACAGGCTTTCCACGAAAATGAGACACGTCCTCCTCTTTTAAGAAATGTTTGTGAAGGCTGACAGACTAGAATCTGTCATAGAAATGTCAGTTAGCTTGGAATGATCATGCTGATTGCTGTTTTTTGACTAACAACGTATTTATACTGTGGAGAACAGAGTAACATGAGATGCATGAGACCATCTCCAAAGGAGATAATGACAAATAGAGCAAATCAGCTCACGTTAAGCTAAAAAAAAGTGACTTTAGCAATATAATCTGATTTGCTTTGTTTAAGAGTCTTTTTGTCATCTTTGCACTGACAGAGTTTTGGTTTTAAGACGCTATTCTTCATAGTTCATGTCTGTTTTTAACAAGTGTTCTTGAAGTTAATCCATAAATAAATAAAATTGAAGACGTAAACTATATTTATCATCTGCTGAGCACATATGGAGTGTGAACCCTCACTATTAAAGCAAAAGATGTTGCAGATCAGGTCAGTAAACTGTCGGCTTCTATGATGGATGTGCAAAAGCTTCACGTCCACAGTGAACCAAACCAACGCCTCTGCTACATTCTGCAAACACAGAGCACAGAACACGACCCTGAATCCCACAGATCCGTCATTTGCACGCTTCCCTCTGCTGCCGCACACTTGTTTGGCTCGTCTGCTGGAGGAGTGTGGAGAGGGATAATTACTATAGCCACAGGGCTGCATTAATCAGCTGGGTGCATTTGTTGGTTTTTATTATGTTCCACTCCCCTCTCTGGGCCTCGCTGGCTGAGCCGCCAGGACTAGAGCGGACTGGTGGAGGACTGCGCTTGCCCCGCTGCCCGCTCACGCTGGGTTAATAAATGCTATTAGCCTCTATCTCTTGCCTCTTAATTTCTCATTTAACTGAGGACAGTTAAAATAAAACTACACGAGCAGTGGTGTTAATCAGGGACTCGTAGCAGGACTCGGATATCTTGATTGGGAGAGCTGGACTCACACAATGTTTGCTGGGATCTCTAGCATAGACACGGCTGTATTTTGTAAGTTATGCATGCAGGTATTTCGCAGTTGATTATTTATTCAGTGATCACTGACAGTAAGCAAGAGGCAGTCCACAGCTTTTATGTGAAATCATGCCTATTTTGAAGAACATTTTGGTGTCATAACGTTCTCCTTCTAAACTGTTTGTTAGCACTTTAGCAGTTAGTTTATTTTGTGCGTGCGTGTATTAGAATTATATTAAGACTCTTAACATTTTA
>JAPQLA010000010.1:8957211-8974872 GCA_029822935.1 Naso vlamingii
CAGGCCACTCCCCCTGCCACGCACCCTTTTTGCCAGTTGGCATGAACACAAACACACACCTTCACACACACACACACGCACACACACACACTTGACCTCCATACCAAATTTCAGCCTCCTAGGGTGAAAACTGTGGCTGCCAAAAAGTGGAGGACTTTTGTAGACAGACGGAGCGACCTGTGGAGCTGCTGGTCGAAGCTGAGAAGTTGAATATTGGACTCACATTCACTAGGGAGCCAAAATCACAGCTGAATGTCGTGTTGTCCCCTCAGGTCGCCTGCCAGTGAGGACGAGCTGTTTGTTAACACATTAGCCATGTCAGGGGTGTGCGCCTCTTGGCTGGTTTAATGGTCCTCTGCCCCCTAGTGGACAAAAATACAACGGATTTTACAAAAATGACAATGTGTTTTATGTAAAATACATACTGCATTTACATCATGTTTATTTAGCAGATGCTTCTGTCAAGAGTTATTTATAATCAGTCACTGAGAACACTGAGAGCTTTTGTGCTGTGACAAATTTACACCTAACTTGAAAAAAAACAATACAATCAGCTTGAACTTTGACACCAGGTACTCACGACTTCACTTCACCTTGAGCCTTTTCACATAAAAATATTTGATACCTGTCACCAAAAACCCAAAGATTAAGAAAACTGTTTTTTCAAAATGTACCACAAATCAATTTGCCTAATACTGAATCACTTTTTCATTCTCAGCAAGCTGGCGCTGAATACTCCGGATTGACTTCCTTTAAACGAGGCTCCAGGTGGAAAAAATATACTGACATGATTTTGTTTGCATACAAAAACAACACCATAGTCAACAAGAAAATGAACTGCAGTATGCAAAATGTGTGCTACAGACGAAAAACATCAGCTTTGTATGACATTTAAAGTTGCATTATGAAAATTAATTTAAGGATCTGTCATTTAAATGGATTTACATGTGATAAAAAGTGCATTATGACTTGGTCAGGACTCGATAGTCATGTTTAAGTCCACAGACCTGACTTAGGGTCAAAATGCAACTTGCACAACAATCATTTGGTCCCATCTCTGCTTTCTAATGACCATTATATTGCACTTTCTGGCTAAAACTTGCCTGAAACTACAGAACTTTTTGCAGCGATAAGCTGCCGGTTACATAAAACCAAGTAACACTGCAGCAACAACCGTCCTGATAGAGTTAAATGAAACAGCGGCGCCTTTCATTGCTAATAAATTAAATATTTATTTTTGAGAAGGAACATAAAATTTCATTCTTTTGAAAGTTACAACTTCCTTGAGCAAGCATAGGGAGTGGCCAAGGGTGCATGGGCCATCCCTGTAATCTGATTGGCCACCCCAGGTGCCACCCCATTTGATTGGTTATCTGCCCAGTCAGAGGCGGGACTGTTTCATATGTTTGATTAGTGGAGGTGCGATCCAGTCTTAAACTTGAGAGGCAGGAAAAGCACATTGGAACTTTTGTTTAACTTTGTGTTGTTCTTTTTTGTCAAGTTTGCCAGACTTCTACATTTTTATTTTGTTGGCACTTTATACTGCAATTGTATAATCAAATATGCTGGTTCTTTATCTGTATTGAACCCATCTTTTTAAAGTACACATTCTCACAACAGATGAAAGATTTATATTACATTTGTCTGGTGTCACTCTGTGTCGTGACTTGTAGGTCTAATTGTCTTTTTAATTTAACTTTAAATACTGTAATCTCAGTGAATGTTTGTAGACATAATTAGTGGAGACAAAGATGGAAAAATAATACTATTTCAATGCTTTTAAGGGCATGCGCACATGTTAGTACTTCAAGCCCCTATGCTGGAGTGACTGACATGTAATCAAATCCCACATGCTGCCCTTGCCTAAGTCAGTGCCCCTCTTGGCCACCCCAGTTAAAAAAGTCTGGACATGACTCTGACAACTTCAGATTAGAGTTCAGAAGAATCAGAAAAGAGGAGAACCTTGAATATTACAAGCAATCAAGTTTGTCAAAATATGATACGATCAAATACTATATGATATGATACGATATGATTCGATACACTTTAGTGTCTCCATGGGGAAGTCGTCTTGGACTCCAAGTGCTGCACACGTTTCTCTGCCTCACAAAAGAATCAATAAACAATGACAGAAACAAACATGAACCACATGTACACAGAAGTGCATACCCTTGCAAAACACAAGAACATACTGCACATTACCCATACCACACATTACTAAAAGCATTTGGATTTGCCAAAAAGCAAAGTTTACTGACTTGAGCTTAGGCACAGCACAGAGACAAACCTTTAACTCTTAAACATCTTAAATCTTAAACATCATCCTTTATGAGACTGCAGCAACATAGAGACATGAAACCGCAGACGCAACAATGACAAAGTGACAGACAAGCTTTGCTTTCCACGTGATCTCACCTTCAGTCATCGTCTAGCCGGCGCGGTATTCCTCCTCTATGTTCATGTACTGAGACAAGCGATGACTTACACAGATGGTGGACCAATCAAATGAGTCATTGCAGTTGTAAGGCTATGACATATACACATCATTGTCTCCGCTGGTGTGGGTTTTAGGGGTCTCCTGTTAGCATTCTTATCCAAACGACTCCCAAGTATGACTCACAGGCTTTTTACCCCCAGACAAAGCAGACTTTACTGTGCTGGCTTCACAGTGTGCTGTAGTAGGGAAATCTGGCAGGATGCTGCTCAGTTCTTGGACTTTGACTGCTTTTAGCTCTGCGGCAGTCTGACTTTGTGAACATGGTGCAATTCTATGGAAATAAGATAAAATCTCAAAACGACACAACAAAAGTTGTATTTTTTTGTTATCTGTAAACCACAACAGTCACTTGATCACTGTTGACAGATGTTAAACAGCTGCAGTGACTTTGACAAGTACAGTCAGCAGGAATGTAACCTACTTTACAGGAAAAAGGAGGACATATTCCACCGTATGACTACCAGCATGTGTTTTTGTTTTCATCCTCTGGTCTGTAGCTGCATTCCTTTTCCGTGTGTTGTGCGAGACGGAGAGATTGCCGGAGAATGACTCACTAAAACCTGACCCAGCAGTGAGGTAATCACCGGAGGACGCTCGGAGTAAAAGTGAACTTTGATGCTGATGTCTGGGATCATGTCTAGGAATCCCCAGACAGTTTAACACAATTTGTGCGTGTGTGTGTGTGTGTGTGTGTGTGTGTGTGTGCACCAGACCATGTCCATGCGATGCTGTGTGTGTGGCCCCCTGATGAAGATCCACAGCACATGACAGAACCTCTCACAAAAACTTGACAGGACAAACAGAAATTGATGCTCAGCCCCAAAATTAAGGTTTACTCTATGATTCTGCCTTTTTTCTGATTTTTGATGCACAGACGAGGAACAAAAAAAAAAACAACTAAGCACAACAGTAGTGATGAAGATGCTGAAGATGTTGATTGTGGGGATGAGTTGCAGGTTTTCTGATTTACAGTGTAACAGCTGATGCAGATGCTAGCGTCATAGTCAGGATCACGCTAACCGAGACTAAGACTTGACCGAGAGCAGAATGTGCCGAGACCGAGTCAAGACCAAGACCGTTAAACAATGATCCTCTGATTTCAAGGTGTTGATAGAAGTTTCATGTTTCCCAGTTGTCTCAGTGAACACTGCCTCGCTGAAGCTGCAGTCGTTTTCCGAATGAATTCTCTGTGATTGAGATAGCCGAATTTAGATGAATCAAAAAAATCAAACTACAAAGGACTAACATTATCGGCTACATTTGAAGAAGAAAGTTTTACATCCAATCACAATAATTACATTAACAAATAAATCTGCTGTGGTTTTGACTGGTGTTGAATAAACACGCAGAGTTCGAGACCGAGACCGACATAAGACCGAGTCAAAACGTGTTCGATCCTGAGACGAGGCCAAGACCTTCAAAAAGTGGTTTTGAGACCAGTAGTACTACAACACTGGCAGATGCACATAAAACTGATTCAGTCACTCGTTAATTTTGAAGGAAAAAAAAGCAAAAAACAAAATAATTTTTCACTTGTATTGATAAATTTTGTTCACGTGTAAAAACTGTTGAATAATTTCTAAAATCTCTTGAATGTAGGACTTTCTTCTTTAGCATTAAATATAAACTTCCTGACTGTTTGATACATTTAAACACGTGGTTTGATGAATCTCTCT
Source organism: Naso vlamingii (assembly GCA_029822935.1). Lineage (NCBI taxonomy): Eukaryota > Metazoa > Chordata > Actinopteri > Acanthuriformes > Acanthuridae > Naso > Naso vlamingii. The sequence continues at coordinate 8,961,385 of JAPQLA010000010.1, forward strand.
CTGACAGAGACATCAAATCATTTTTATCTTTGCTTCAGGTAAAATATCTGGCTGAGATGTTGAATCAGATTTGACAGGTGTGTCCACTAATGATGTGATCCTGAAAATGTTGAACGTGTGAGTTTCTCTGCTCCTTGTCAGGCACAGACAGCAGACATTGTTTGTTGAGCAGCATCACCTGCTGGCTTAATGGAGAACTGCCAACATTGCCATGATGGGGAAATACAGAACAAAGAAACAACCACATGTTCAGCTTACAGTGGGATGTAAACTGCTAAAATCTATCATGAGAAGAAAATTTAAATATGTCATCGTAAGAAGGAATACATTTACCGAGGGAAGATTGTCTTCATATCAGAAAAGACTTTTTGTAGCATTTCAGTTTTTGTGAACTCTTGCCTTGAATTCTTTTGAGATAAGCTATGATGCAGTGTTACAAAGTTTGCGTGCAGAGATATTAGGGGCCTGGGTGCTTTTCCAAAAATAAATTTACAATGGCTACGAAGACTCCTCGTTTCTTGCTCATTTTTGGATCATGCAAAGAGACCAATCACCAATTTTGGGTTTGGATCAGTCCCGCATCAAAGGAACAAAGTTATGAATAAAGACAGCTCAGGCTGAGCTTTGAGCGACGCGACTGGAAACCAATTCCACAACAACAAACAGAAAATCAACAGCGTCTCTACGACCATTAAAGACAACAGATACTGAGGAACAAACAACAGAGCTTTGACTGTTTGTCTGCGTGAACAGCACGACGGAGCTTTGATGCAACTGTGAACAAGACCTGAAAATAAACCTGACACTCTTAAAATATAAACAACAAATAAAACAGAGAATCAAAAAGTCAAATTACTCTTCATCATGGTTTACTGGTGTTACAGGAAAACACTCTTTTTAAATAAGTTACTCTGACTGTAAAATAAGTAAGTGCACTGCTCAAAGCTTTAAGATTCAGCTGAGGAAAACATGACCTCGTTCTGGCAACATTTGTAAATAAACAGTAAATTCATATTTATCTCCATCTCCTGCACATGCACAAAGGCACCTGGGCATATGATTCATGATTCAAGCCAAATATTTACCAAGTTTGGACATTCTACAAAATCACTCTTGCTATGCAAACTGGTGGGCAAAAGCAACACAGTGGAATGCCAGACCCCATGTTTGGGTACGGGGCCTCCAGTGGTTGAGTGAGCTTTGACCTAAAATAGGTCTGAGAATGTGGATATGCTCTATGAATAGAGATAAAACAGACCACAGAGAGGGGGAAAAAAATCAAAAAGATAAAATAACTTAAGGGCCTGCAAATAAACCTTCAGACATCAGTGCAGAAAAATGAATTTTGTGTGGATGGGGGTTTGCAGAGGGCATGGGAAAATCTGCACCGACTGAAGACACTTTGAACTGTAATGCAGTTATGTCTCCAGAATGTGACGTCTGAGAGGATTTCTGTCATTTAAGAGCAGACAACAGGGGACACAACTGTGAATGAATCGCAAAAATCCATCTCCCACAGAAACATTTTCTCTTGTGGCAAATTTAAATCAACACTATGTAACTGTGACCGTGACCCATGGCTTCCAAAACAAAAAAAACCCCTTAGCGATCAGCGCTACTAAGTCACATTTTTAGTGGTTTACAGAGAAAATGTCCTCCGGTTTTCCCTCTGATGTCCTGCGACTGCTCTGTCTGTCTGCAGCCTTTTATTCAGCAGAGCTGTCCCAACGACCTGCTGCTGCAGCTGCAGCTTCAGTCTGCAGGCAGCCTACATGTTGCTCTCAGGAACCTCCATGAATCACAGAGCTGAGGCAGAGCAGTCGTAGGACATCAGAGGGAAAGTGTGCCGTATTGATGTGCATCATCAAGTGTCGTTTTTGAAGCCGCGGGTCACGGTCAAAGTTACATAGCGTTGCTTAAACACACAATATATAAATTTATTTATACTGTAGAAATGTACTTAACATTTCGAGTCATTTCAGTGCTGTTGCCTTTAAAAAAAGCTTCCTTTAAATCAGCCTCAAAAGAGGAAGTTAATCTTTTATGTTACAGAGGAGAATAAACAAAGAAAATGAGCAATAATTTAAGGTTTTAGGAGAGAAATTCATCAGATACAAATTATTTCAACTCAGATGAGATCAGGTCAGTTATGCATACGTGTGTACCACAAGTGCCACTAGAGGGCGCACGACCCAGTCTACTGAAATGCGTTTAGTTCTGTAGACACCCAGAGGAAAGACGGACTGATCCGCTGTAAGATCCGTAGTGACGGAACTACAACAAAGCCCTTTTATCAGCAGAAAAAAACACTTTCCTCCACTTCCGAAGCCTTAATAAAGAAAAAAACTTGAGGGGGTGTTAAACCTAAAACTGTCTGCCTGGATTGACGTGCCCATAAAATGAAGAAAATGAAAAAGGAGGCTGTATTTCACGTGTTTCTTGTGTCACAGAGTTGATGTGTGGTGCGTCGCAGCGAGCCCTGTCGTGATTTGCGCTCTGCTCTCCGGCTGCCTGCGGTCCCTCCTCCATCAAACGTCAGGAAGTGGTGGTATAAAAAAACATGTGAGGCCATACGGAGCGCTCAAAGTCGCACAAACCTCGTTAACCTGACAGCCTGCGGTCTGCCTCCTCACAGACAATAAAGACACTCGATTTTTAATGAGACAGAGAGGAGAGACGCGCCGAGCTGCCGGACTGAGCACAAGAATGCAAAAGAAAAGGCTGTTTGCGCAAAGAGATTCATTTCAGACATGCGAGAGAGTTTCTCCTGTTCGGGACTTTGAAGTGAGTGTGAGCACAGTCTAATGGGCGAACACAAACTTGGATTCCTGCTGATAACAAAGGGGACTGTCACGAGAAAGCGAATTAAGTGAGGAGTTACTTCATAGGAAGTTGGAAGAAACAGCAGCGGGGCTCATCAGTTCGCTCTGAAGGCTGCTCCTCGTCTGTGAATCTGCTCATTTCAGCTCCGGAGCGAAACAAATGCGGAGAGAAAGATGCATTTGGGCAAGGCTTTACTGTTCGTCCTCCTCCTCAACTGCGCAACGCTGAGCTCATCTCTGTCCACTTGTGCCACCGTGGATATCGACCATGTGAAGAGGAAGAGGGTCGAGGCCATACGAGGGCAGATTCTGAGCAAACTGCGGCTGACGAGTCCTCCAAACTCCCTCGGACCGAGTAAAATCCCTTATCAGATCCAGGCGTTGTACAACAGCACCAAGGAGCTGCTGGAGGAGCTCCGGAGGGATCGGCAGCAGAGTTGCGGTCAGGACAACACCGAGACAGAGTACTATGCCAAAGAGATATACAAATTCAACATGGTCTACGGACCGCCAGAAAGCAGTAAGTGTTTCACTTCTCTGGGCAGCAAAGTTTCTCTTTTTCTCTCCTTCTAATTCTTACAATCAACAGGTCCGCAGTGCGCAATTACGCACTAAAGAGCCACTGGAAGAGCCAGTGCCAGCCAGACGCACCAGTCTCACAACTGCAGCCGTGTTTCCGTGTCACTGATCAGTATCATCAGTCAGATTCTGGTGTGCTGCCCTTCAAAGATCCGATCTAAGCACGTTTTAAGGCAAATAAAAACACGATATGAGTAACTGTCTGATATGGACTTTTCATAAAATGTTCAATAACCTGCCGCTTCTTCTGCGCCATTTAAAAAAAAATCTAAACTCCATGAGAATTAGGCCTGGGCGATAAAGCTAAAAAAAAAAAAACTATCACCGTAGTGAAGTTTCATATCTGTTGATATCGATAATTATTGATCATGTCGGTTATGACTGACGACTTATTGTGCACTCTAAGGGGTGGGAGGTGCTAAAGTTATAAAATGAGTAAATATCACAATATTTCTGGCCAAATACCTCCACACTGAGACAGTACTGTAAGGATGAATAAGGTGATTTCACAAAATATGAACCCAGTGTTATTTTTTGATAAATAATCATCAGTAATGTGGATGAGTGTGTAAAGGTAAATATAAATACAAGAAGAACTGTTTGATAAGTTCAGAAAATCACATCACTTTACAGTAATGAAGACTTCTTCATTAGGAAAAGCTTATCACGATATAACGATATCCAAAATCTGTCACAGTATCTGGTCTCATATCACGATACAATACAATATCAATTTATTACCCAGCCTAATGAGAGTGTAAATATTTTTCATTCCTAAGGTCTAACTTCTCAACACAAGATGCATCCTTTGTGTGCGTGTGTGTTTGTGTGTGTGTGTTGTTTAAGTTGCCTGGTGGATCAGACTGAAGTCCACACAGGTTGTGATGTCATGTAATCATCTTGTGTGCAGCACGTGCTAAAACTCAAACTTCAGCACATGAAACAGTCAACAGCCTTCTTGCATCTGCACACGCACAAACATCCGAGAGACGTCACGAGAAGAAAACACGTATGTAAACAGAATGAAACGTCGTAAAGCAACACGCTCATTATCTGTTCAGCTTTGCTCACCAACCTGTTGGAAACCTGCACCAGTGTTCCAGAAAAGGCACTCTCCTCCTACCTCTGCTTCCACTCTTCCTCCTCTTGTTTTTTTTCCTCCATGGATCCTGTCCTCCTCCCCAGATGTTCCCACTTCCTTTCCAGTCAGGTTTAAATGAGAGGAACATGTACGCCAGCCAATGGGGATGCCTTTAGGAGAAGGAGAAGGAGAAGTGAGCAGAGGTGCACAGGAAGAGTTGGATGATGCAAGAACCTCCCCTTTAGTCTGGACAGAGAGGTCCCTCTCTCGCCTGCAGGATGTCTGAACAGGGGGAGGAGTGGGGGTCCCATGAAGCCCTCACATACACTGACACTTTGAGATGGAGCTGAAGGTGGACCCCACTCCCCGTCTTGGCCGGTGAATCACCCACACGGGTGGCCCATGAGCATGAGCTCACTGGCTGCAGTGCTCAGGTTTAACTTTGCTAAATTGAGTGTGAAACTGAGCAGGCATTCATACCCGTAAACCTGAATGATTCCCCTGTGCCGTCACTTTATTACCACAAAGTAACGCTGGGTAACATTCAAGGTGTGAAGTACTGGGGGGTCTCGGGGGGTCTGAGACCCCTTGACTGACAGGTCAGACCTCTTGAAAGTCTCAACTGCAAAATTCTGGAGGGTCTCAAGAAAAAGCTTTTTAAAAAAAAGGATTTTTCACTTGCAGTTATCATCAAAAATGCCTTTAAAAGGCTTATATTGTTCAGAATTCATTATTTCATTTAAACAGAAAAACTTTTAATCAGAAATATGAATACATTGTTGTGGTGTTTCCTTGGTTACTGGGTAGTTTCTGGTAATGCTGCCTTCCATTGGGTGGCGCTGTTACAAAAGTTTGCGTTCTCCACATTTCACCTGTCTGTAAGCGGTGGATTTTTTTTCTGCTTTGACATTGGCTCACTCATGGACTTAACATGGCGAAGAGAAAACAAAGCTCCTTATTAACAAAGACTTGAAATAGACAAACCACCGCACGCTGACATGGACTTTACTACAATTTATTTAGGAGCGAACTACACGTTTTGCGTTTAGCGTCATCAGGTTCGCCTTGGGATTTCAAGTCAATGTCACACGTTCCTGCTGCCTACCAGCACCTGACTCTACCTGAGGCCGTGCATGGATATTTGATTGACTCCTTATTAACAAACTTTGGATTTATTTCTAAAAAGTTTAACCGGGACAAACAAAATGTAAGAGAGGAAGCTGGTTCGTCTGCCGCAGCTAACGCTCACACTGGTCCATTGTCTGACTAGCTTACTGTTTCTAAGACTTCAGCGTAACACTGAAGCACTAGTTAGGGGGAGACCTCCTGATTGCCACAGGGTATTTCACACACTGTGTAACATTTCACCTTAATCGCAAGCTTTATTTTGTTTGTGGAATACATGTAAGGATGATCAGTGACGGCCTGCTCGGCTCACGCTGTTTTGACTCCAAGTGATTAACTTCCATTTGGCTCAACCAGAGAATTAAAAAGCTACGAACTGGAAGTGGGAAACCTGTGCTGAGAGGGACATGTGTCAGCACTTGAGGGAGATTCGTACAGCATGTGGTTCGACTGAGTGTGGATTACTGAGAGAGTAGAAACGGATAAATGCTGTGCGTGTGGAGGAGCCAGAGCGGGCCTCATGGTCGAAAGCCAAGCCAAGACCATTGCATCACAGTCTCTTTGAAATCAACAGGTGTTTCTCCAAAGAGCTGTTTTGCCTCAGTCATGTTCTGTTTTTAATCTTGCAAAAATGGTTTTTAACAAAAGCGGCAGGCAGTAGGTGCCTCGAGTTGGTGAGCTGATTCAGCGCCGCAGATGGCAGATGAACAAATATGTGTTTTTCAAGCTGCTGAGTGACGAACACTGTTCCTCTGACTGCAGGCTTTTGGGTTTTATGCCTGCATTTAATGTGATTAGTTGCAAAGGCAAATCAGTATAAAGCACAAGTGCACTGACACAGAAGTACCTGTGTGTGTGTGTGTGTGTGTGTGTGTGTGTGTGTGCGTGCGTGTGTGTCCTTGTCAACATCCCTCCTTCTCTGATACTTAAAATGTCAACAAACTCGTAACATTCTCCAATAATATACATATTGTGTTGATCCTAAGCAGTGGTTTTGGCGTGGCAGCGTTTTTTTTATGTGTCTAAGATGATCTCATGCTTGGAAATATGCATTTTGTCAATATGCTGTATATCCACATGCATACACTGAGACGACTTAATGTGATTTTCATATGCTGGCGCAGGCAAGATGCGTAATTTTATAGATTTGTTGTACTGAACTCTTTCTGCTCTGGCTGGGACGACTTTCTTCAGTTAAATGGAAAAAAAGAGAAATATCGTACAAGTAGAAAACAATATTTTATGGATAAAATCAAATCAACAATTTGACTTTCTCAATATTCTGCAGCTTTATATCGGAGTGAGGTTCTAAAAGTATCTTAACCTTCATGATCAAAACTACAGGAAGCTCACCTCGTGTCCCACAAATGATGCACTTCATACTGAATTTTCACGTTTCATGAAAATGTGTCTAAAACGGACAGATGGTGACCGATGCAAAGATTTTTTGTAGCATTTTTCAAATGATTTCTCTCCAGCCAATCCTCCAAATGAACAACAAAATACATATTTGGTTCCTTCCCCTAATGTCTTTGTAGGGAATGTTATTTATATAAAAAATGGCAACTTTGTTAAAGGGATACTTGAGTATTTTTGAGGTGTGGTTGTATGAGGTTCTTATGCAGAGTCGGTCTAACCTTCAGATGGGGATCAGTGGTGCCACTTTTAGGAGAAGCAGGGAGAAATCAAAATACTGTTGCAGATGGAGTCAGCAGAAAAACAGTTTATAGCCACATATATAAATCCTCACTGAAAAAAATCAATATCTGTTCAATCGTATGCTAAATTCAGGATTTTTCCACCGCTTTGGTTTGCCATGAGACAGCTGTTTATTTCAGTCAGGTCTCACTACCATCTGCGGCAAACAGCTGGGCGTAGTAATATGTGGAGGGACTGCGGTTCAAACAATGTAGAACCAAAATAAACGGCTGTCAGGCAGCAAACTAAAGTGGTGAAAAAATCCTAAATTTCGCGAACAATCAAACAGATATTGATTTTTAAGGTAAGCATTTATATATGTGTGTTTTCTGCTGACCCTGTCTGCAACGGTATTTTGATTTCTCCCTCCTTCTCCCAAAAGTGACACAGCTGATCTCCATCTGCAGAAGGTCAGAGACTGACTGTGCGTAAGAACGTCATACAACCACAGCTCAAAAATACTCATCTGCCCATTAAAGGTTATAGGGAAGCTTTGTTGTACAGTAAGAAACAGTTGGTTTATGGTGCTGTATGTGACATTTTAGCTCTGCTTACAGTTAAATTTCTATTTCTCTACTGTATACAGATGAAATTAGTGCTGTATGTACAGGGTTGATTTTTACTTTAAGCCGTTTTACTTAAAGCTGGTCCCATATCAGGACTGGAACCCGGGCAGCTTGCCCCTGATAGTCTGACCGATAAATTAATAATGGGTCAATTAATTGGAAGCTAATTTGACATTGTTAGCCTCTTTCAAACAAATTCATGAGAGTTAAGATAAGGAGTTAAACTGTATATGGTGCTAAAATGTCACATATACAGTAGCACTTCATAATTTCAGCAACCCAAACTCTTGCAGCTCTTCTGCCACATCCTTTCTCCTTTGCTCCTTTCATTATTACTTCAGGTTCTTGTTGAACAGAAATGTTTCGTTTTGGAGCACTTCTGCTGTTGTGTTCTAATTGTGTCTGAAACATTAGAGATGGTAACTCTAATTTAGGAATGACTTTTCTTTCTTTGCCAGTGCATTAAAATGTTTCGACAAACGATGACAGGAGCAGTTTGGTATTTTACACATTAAGCCTTATAATCAGGATATTTACGATCATACAGTGTTCTATAGCATTAAGACAACCGGCTCAGTCCTTAGAGCTGGCGTTTGTTGCTGAGGCCACCGCTAGCTAAAAACAGCAGAAGTGAAGGGGCATTTTAAGTGCTTGGACAGTCCGTCGAAAACGCTTGTTAAAGATGAGGCAATCTCCAAATGTTTTGTGGTGTCCTCTCATGTTCTGACAGTAAAACACGAAGTTGAAAAACAGCTTTAAACCTGGAAATGGCTCTTTCAGCTGCTTCAGGAAACAAACAAACAGCCGTTTCCACCTTATTAGCTGCCATTCAACTTCCTGTTTATGTGTTGGTACATAAGAGGACACCACTAAAAATTTGATGATTGTCCCGTCTTTTAAAAAGAGCGTGCTACGACAGATTGTCGAAGCGCTTGATATGCTCGCCACAGCAACGAGCTCCAGCTCTCATGACTGCACTGTTTGTCATAATAATGCTGCTAAACATTGTATATGATTGTAAATGTCCTTATTATAAGGCTTAATGTGCAAAAAATGAAATTCTCCTTTAAAGGCTGTTGTTTCTGCCAGGTGATGGAAGGTTAATTCTGTTACCTTTGGACAGAGCAAAGCTAGTGGTTTTTCCTTTCTTCCAAACTTTGTGCTAAGCCAAGCTAAGCTAAGAGGCTGCCGTCTGTTGCTTTTATACTGTACAAACATGAGAAGGTTTTCTACGTCTTTGAGAGAAAGTGGCCAACTGTTCCTTTAAGTTCAGGCAGCTGACTGTGAGTGAAGCTGGTGTTATTAAGCCTTCTCAGAGTTTTGGCCCTTGTGGTAGAACAGGACCAGAAGTCTGGCTTTGTGTCATAAATTGAACCTTTGGTTAGTTTGGGCAAACACTCACTCCCTGATGCTTTTTGAAGGTAAACTCTTGACCTTTGTTGGATCTGAGACAGCACTGTGAACCAACACAAATGCGTGACAGGTGTAAATGGAGCAGAAAGCTGCTGGGAGACAGTCAAATTACTGCATTGAGAGGCTGCCCTGCAAACATCGGAAAGATTTCCTTTTATAGCATGGCACCGTACGCATACAGATCCTGGCATATGTCAGTGACGGAGGCAGTGCTGTGGAGAAGTTATCACGGTCAGAAAGGCGTTTGGGTCCAAAAAGTTGTCAGTGGGACGATGGGTAGTGGAGTGTTAGATATGCAGATACCAGGAAGGTGAAGTCATACTAACCTTAATAATATTGCTTTTTCAATTACAGCAGTTTTATATGAACCAAATATAGACAAAATGTGTCAGAGGAACTTCGATAAGGCAGGAAGCCACTAATCATTCACTGTGGGCTGATAAACGGAGTGACGGCCATTAAAGAGTCTGTAAGCACAAGATCATATTTTGTGAATGTGTCCTCTAGTACATAAACTATTACTGTAACCGCACACTATTATTTTCACAAATGTAAGTATTTCTTTATTTCGACACGTCTGAAGCGACATGATATGTAAAAATAACCGGAAAACAGAACCTTTGCGTTACTATGTTGTTTCCAGAATTACTGCTTTTTCTGCCAAGTCACTTAATAATAGTACTGCACTTCTTTAGAGCCTGACTGAAATTACTCTGACATCCAGGGAGTAAAGATTTAATCCGAGGACACACCTCCCCCAACCTGCTCCTCCCTCACAGAGTCACTCAGCCAAAATTTATTTTCAATTACTGGCAACTACTTTGATGATCAAGTGGTCAAAATTGGAGTGTTAGTCAAACAAAACAAGCAGCTGCTGAAAAGATCTTGAGCTTTAGGAGAATTTATTTTTCCACTTTTTCTGACTTTGTAATAATAAAAGATAATTTGATCAGAGGAAAATAATTGGCAGATAATCAATAATAAAAACTTTAAGTGTATATTCACAGCTTTTAATGCGAGAGTGTTTGAAAGATATTTTTTAACAAATTGGAAATCTTTGTTTGATGGTGACAACATCTCATTCTTAGTCATAAGTTATTTTGTATGGCTTCTCACAAAAGGAGAAATTTATAAAATAAATAAATTAGGGCCATTAAAAAGCTGAGATGTTATGTCAAAACATTTTTGTTGGAATAGTTATGATTAAAAAGAATATGTACATAAGCTGTTCATATATATTTTCAGATGAAGAAATATAATGTTTTTCATGCACACAACTAACTCAGTGTGTTGAAAAAGGAACTTTTAAAAGTTTTTTTCTGAAATTTTGGCAAGTCAAAACGCACAGTCAAAATATTTAAATGAATTATAACTGGTACAGTGCGTGCTGCCATCTCGACATACAGGGACACTTGAATGGAACATCGTTAATGTTATCAATAAAACCTGTTTTTCCTGCCATGACAGATTCAGATGTTTGGACTTTATTTTAAGGGTTAAACTCATGTGAAGGAAATCTCAAATGAAGAAAGTGTAATTATGTTGTCCAGAGGTAATGTAGCAGTTACGCTCTTACGTTGGGACTCACACTGCTCGTATTGCATCAGATGCAGTTTTGAAGCCTGTTCTCTCATGCAGCTTTTATTTTATTTTCTCTGTTCCAGATGATCTGCTCTACTGCCCAAAAGGCATTACCTCCAAGGTTTTCCGCTTCAACGTCTCGGCCATGGAAAGGAACTCGACCAACCTCTTCAGAGCTGAGTTTCGAGCTCTGAGGGTGCCAAACTCGAGCGCCAAGAGGTACAAACAGCGGATTGAGCTCTACCAGGTGCGTAAAGGTACCGTTCCCTCGTCCTTTTACCAAAATCTAAGGCAAAACTTACAAGAAGAAGCTTCAAATTCTTTTTCTTCATTGTAATCATTCTTACTAGTTCAATTCTATTCTGTTAAAGTTGTATCTTACATAAGCTGGTGATTTCAAGCCCTAATTGACAAAGAAGGCCAACAGTAATCAGACTGGGCTTGCAGGCATGTGTAACAGCCAGACCAAAAGCCAAAAAGCTGCACAGGCCTGTAGAATGTTTGCAGAGCCAAGGCCGGGGTCCAGTCAGTGCAGTGCTGGCAGCCTGAATCAGACATGAAGGTCTGCAGTATTACAGTTTATTCTAAGGACTGTGGTGTCAGTTTCACAGACTTTAGCAACTGTGATGAAACAATATAAGTGCGACCTGTCCACGTGTTCTGTCCTTCCAGTGATAGGCAAAAAATAAACTGGTGAAAGGTAGTACTCCCACAAATCAGAAAAGTGAGGATACATGCCATGAAGCAGTGAGTCTTTAGTCAAACGAAAATGAAAAATGTTATTTTAATCCCTTTACATCACAGTGCTGGTCCTGTTGTTCTCTTATATAACCATGTTAGCCGAAAAAAATTACAAAAATCAGTTTCTTTGCGTTTTTACATCAAAAATTTACTTCCTGTTTAAAAAAGTCACGTTTTTGGTGATCTTGCTCAGAGCAGTTTTTCAACCAATAGCATCACTGCATTCTCCTGTCAATCAATCCTTAACTGTCAACAGTCATAGGAGAATTTGCTGTTAGCCAGAGACAGTTAATAGGAAGCGAGACCTCCCATTGATCATTCATTTCCTGTATCAGTGTCACATGGTTTTTCACCGAGGCCCTGCCTGAGTCCTTTTATTCTTACGGGAGAAATGAACATGATCACAGATTGTGATCAATTCTTTTTCCTAATCATAAATATATTTAAGTAAATATTATTATATTAAGCCACAGTGTTTCTTTGTTTCGTTAAAATAGCTGTCCTACTTGGCCAAAAAAAAAGACACACAAACAAAGCTAGTAACTTGCTAACTTTGGCAGAAGGTAATTTAGAACGGCTAATGTTAGCATGCTAAAGAGTAAGGAGATTAAAAACATTAAATATTAGACTTACATGTATTTGGTGGACACTACTTTAGATTAATCTGATTTTAATGCTAATATTGCTCAATTTTTCCTAGATACCAACACTTCTTAACATGTTTAACCCCCCAAAACAACCTGCAGATTTAAAGTCCCTGTACACCAACCAGGTGTTTTGCCTTTTAGCTAATTAGCCCTCCGCTCAGGTAGAAGGTGGGTTGTAGCATGTGACTCCATGAACCAATCAGATGCAAACAACTAAATTAACAAGTCAGTGAGGAAGATGTGTTTGGTGATCAATTTGTTTTTTATCTTGTGCCACCAATCAATTGAAACTTGTCTAAAAAAGTTGTCCAATATTTTGTTTTATGACTTAATACCTAAAAATCAAATAACATTCCAATCAGCCACAGCTGTACCTTGTGTCTTGTACTAAGTAGCAATTTTTGCCAAAGATAGTAAACATTATTCCTCCCTAACATCTGAATGTCGGCATTATTATTATGAGCATGTTAGCATGCTGATGTTAGTATTTAGCTTAAAGCACCCTTCTGCCAATTACTTGTATGACTGTAGACTCTTTGTTTAGCTACCATATGTAGTCTAATGTCACTGATACGCTGCAACTTTATATCATCTGCTTACGTGAAAAAATAGCAAATATTATATCTGCATAACATCAGAATATCAGCATTATCATTATGTGCATAATAGCATGTTGACATTAGCATTCAGCTCAAAGCACCCAAGAACTTGTGTGACCTTGCTAAGCTGCTAGAATGACTGTAGACTTTTTAGTCACCTAATTTATTCTAATGTCAGTTTAAAAAGTTGCGATTTTGTATATTGTCTCTATATTATCTGTTCGCATGCTCCCGTAATTACAAGCTCATTACAAAGTTCATACAGTGATGAACATTAAGGCATGAGTTTAACAAATTAGCTTCTCCCAGCTTCACTATATTCTACATGGTATTTGGTTGAAGCTGTTTCAGTACTGAGAGAAAACATTTCTGAGGGAATGTTTGTTATTGCTTTGCAGATTGTGAGGCCAAACGAACACATTAGGAAACAACGATACATCGGAGCCAAGAATGTGCTGACCAAAGGTACTCAGGAGTGGGTCTCCTTCGATGTGACTGAAACTGTTCGAGAATGGTTGATGAACAGAGGTAGGACTGAGGTCACCGTTACTTGATCATCATCGTGTTTGACTTCAGAAACGAGACTCCTTTTATTCTCACAAATTTTGAGCTTAAAGAGATATGCCAACTTTTTTT
>JAPQLA010000010.1:9037303-9051084 GCA_029822935.1 Naso vlamingii
ACGTCAGCTCGACTGCAAACTCAAAGCCCAGCGGCAGGTAGCCCGTCATGAAGAATCTGGACACACACAGACACACACAGACACACACACACACACACACACAGTGAATAGTGTTAATTCGACTAACAGGGTGATTTAATTGTGACTTTTTTTTCCGCTAAGCCATCAACTTCTTTGGTTCTAATCAAAAGCCTGGATGTCCTGCACAGGCTCTGTCCGGTGATGTGTTTTGTCACTTCCTGTTTAAAAGTACCTCTCCAGTGGATGAAAACTTTGAACTCACTATGTGTTCGTGTCAGGAAGTCATGACTTACGCCCTTGTTTATTACTTAATAACACTAGTGATGTTGTACAGGAACAACAGGTTTCGAAAGCAGAACAATGACATCAGATGAGTTTCTGCCCCATGAGCACAATGTCGTCCTTCCACTTCAGTGACATGTGAAAGTTAATCACACGCTTCATACAGCAACAGCCACAGAACACCTCAGCCTGACTCAGCCCGTTCTGTATTTCTAGACATTTCTCTGACATTTACGTTTGCCTCCCCGGCTCATTAATATCACGTTTGGGAGTTTGTTCAGGGATTAGCTCATGAAACAAGCAGAAATGCAACTTAATAATAAAAATTACACATTTCTAGATGTTCTAAGATAGAAAAAACAAGAATAATACTTGGGGTAATGGTTGTACAGTCCTACATAGATGCTAGCATTATCAGATTAAATACCAGGAATGCCTGCGGGAATGTGAAACTCTTTTAGTCTCCATTGACAAACGTGGCTTCCTGTGAGTCTCATGAACTGTCTGTGTGCGTGTGTAGGGTGTTAGGTATGTAGGTGAGCCTTCACAGGACAGGTAAACACAGTCTGAAGACCAGTCTTGTGCTACTGAGGAGGTGATTTCACAACAGCCACATTAGGGTTAAAACTGGATGTTTAATTACGCTGGATTTGTTGAAAATCTGGTTTTAATTTCATAGGAAGACCAAAACAGACTGTCAGTCTTTAGATCTCTTCCACCTATAAAGTCGACTGCATAACGTGTTCAAACAATTCTGGCATTTTTCCACACAACATTTTTCATAGACTGGAGGCTGTATCATCTCTGCTCTACATAGCATGAGTCTGAATTCTGTGTCAGTGTGAACAACGGCACGTTTTTACCTTTTGTCCTACTGTGTGTGGATGCTTATCACAGTTGGAAGCTAAACAAACATAGCTGTAAATTATTGTTGTAAATGTCAACAGAAATATTGCACTTGAAGTCATTCACCGTGACAGACGTCGGCTGAGGAGACACGTCTACTGTATAGGGAACGTGCATATAGTTTGAACCTGATGTTGCTGAGCTCATTTCAGCTCGCTGTCTTTGTCAACTTACATAATCCATTTTAAGTCAGACTGTATTACGTGATGCAGTGGTAAATATTGTTCTGTCTCATTTTGGTTTTCTGAACAACTCAGGCAGCTTTGGTATCATTAAAAAACCATGAAAAAATAAATACATTTTTAGATCATATTTCTGCTAAACCCCCCTCAAAAATAATGAAAAAAAAAAAGAAGAAAAAAAAAAAGACTACCCAAGAGATCCAGCGGTGATGAAGACCACCCACAGGCGTCCCAGATCGAGTGTAGCAGCAAAGACTATCATGCCTACCAGAGACATGAAGTAGACGGCGAGGGTCGTCTGCCTGGAAAACGACAGAAATATACAACAATGAACACTGTGACTGTTATTCAGGATGAATCAGATGGTACAATAACAGAGCCCCACGTTACATTTAAAGGAACCCTGTGCACAGCGCTATGAGGCAATACCTTTATGAGCAGATCCCCGTGTTTTTTGTTTTAGATCATGCGCAACAGCATGCAAGTGTGATGACAAATAGCGGGAAAGTGCGCTAATGGTCATCACTTTTTCACTGACCTGCAGGTGGCAGTAGCGTGCCAAAGAAGCCAGTGATGTCCCCACAAAGCCAGTGAAAAAGAATATGACTGTTAGCTAACGAAGGGCCTTCCTCAAACCATCCTCTCGCCCTGTCCACTCTCCCTCCGTGCGTTCGCCATATTATGATTGCGCTGAGTGGGAGTGGCTTATACAACCCTGAGTTCACTCACAAAAGGACTCGTGTAACTATCAGAATTTAATTCATTTAGTTGAATAACTTTTGGAAAGTCCAAAGCCACATGATAAGAGCCTTTTATGCCTATTTTAAACCCTTTTTTACGCAGTCTTTTCAAGATTTTCACATTCGGCCGGGAGTCTTGCTTCTCTGTGGAGCAAACAGCGGACGGCTCTCCCATGCTGAAGTCCTTAATCCTCTGTATCACACACTCTCTGTTTGATCTCGCGCTCCAACACATCTGCGAGAGACGATTCAACTCTAGTTAAAGTAACTTTCGTGTCTTGGGACACGTGCATGTGTCACCTGTGTGTGGCGAGAGGTCCACTTGGTCTCCTTTCTCATCTTTTTTATTTGCTTTGCCCTTCTTTCTGTGTCCTTTTTTTCTTGTGTATAGCAATTTGTGTCAGACAATGGGTAAAATACCGTTTCGGCTTTTTTTAGGGGGCTCTTCCCTCAGCAACAGAATCAAGGTGCTGCTCTGCTCATGACGTCACAGGACGTCCCTACACAGCCTTTTCACGGCGGCTTCTGAGCACTTTTTCCCCACCTCGTCGTCTGTATGAAAGTTATGGAGGCGCCTTGGGGGGGTCAATTTCAATCTGCTTCTGATCCACTGTATCAAAGCTGCATCAGAGGAGAGCTGGTGTTTTTGTAAAAGGGCAAGCCAGCCGGCCTGGTCAGGGGCATTTAACTTGACAGAGAAGAAATAAATTCCAGGGAAATCAACAGAATCATGACAGAATGGACATCTATGACTTTTTTTCACAATATCATGGGGGTTCTGGAGAAAATCATAACCGAAAAATGGATTTTTAATTCTACATGAACGTTCTCCTTAAATTCAAGTGTCGAATTAAACTCAGATGTGTTAAAGAAATAAAGAAATAAAGAATAAGCTGACAGAGAGTTTCACTTTCACCAACGCACCACTGTGGGGAGAGGGAAAAAAGTGCGGTGGACAGCAGCCTGCTGATCTGTACCTGTGTGGAAAACTCCACTTTATTTATTTTTTTTTGTTAATCATAAAACATGTATGCGGCACAAATTGCCCTCTTTAAACATGTAACCAACAGATTTTTGAACACACGATTGTGGCGCATGTTGGCCATCTTTACACATAGAGGACATATTAAGCTCGAGGGAAATGAACAGAAAGAGGCCTGTGCTGAATAGATTTTTGTGACCATGTTACATCATGATTGTCAGAGTTTTCAAACAGTTTTTACGCAGTTTAATCACTTATTTGACTGTTTGGTGTAGATGTCAGGCAAGGATCTTATCAGTTCAAGTCTTACATGCTTTTTAAAAAAGTGCAGCACAGAATTTGCAATAAAATGCAAATGTTGAAATTAACAATTGAGCAGAATGTGACAGTGTGTAATCGGACTGTAGATAAAATATGTAGGAGTAATTAAAATGTCTAAATTTGACAACAAATCCAGGGGGGACTAAATGTGTTCCCGCATGTATGCCACAAACACACCCGCATTCCCCTCCCGGCAGAGCGAGACTCTTAAAATAAGACCGAGGGGAGTTTAAGAGAAGTGGCCTCTGCTGATGCTCCACAGCCAGACGGCCCACAAGGCAGGAGCACAAGGTCAGAAAGCTCAGTGTCAGAGCAGCACGCTGCACCTGGACAAACACACACACAGAGCCCAAACAGCCCACACATGAACACGAAACACAGTCTGCAGCGAGGGGAAGTATTCAAATGACAACAAACAAGAACACAAACAGCTTCTAACTGTCACATAACCCGCTCTGTGTGCATCTTTCCGACCGCAAACACTTACTTGTAGGTTTTAGTTTTGTCCAACCAAACGCCACAGATCAAGGAGCCAAACATCCCCGCAATGACAATGGTGAGACCGATCCTCCCAGCATTGATCTCTTCCCCCTGAAGGGTTAAAGATGACAGGACTGAGGTTAGTGACCCTGCAGCCTGACATACCAGGAAAAAGCAAGGCAGCTTCAGATAAAGCAGACATTCTTTCGCGCAAAGCGTTTAAGTGCTTTTCAGCAATAATCTGGTGTCACATCAATTCTCCCTCCACACCTCCTACTGATAAAGAATAAAGTTAGATTGAAATCTTCACCAGGCAACATTTGCCATTGAAATTCTCACAAATTTTAGCAGCAGCCTGTAGCAATACTTAAAAAAAATAAAAGCATCCCACTCCCCACAATTTGAGTCTACACCCCCCCTGAAGGAAACGGAAACTCAAGTGAAAAAAATGTGTGTTTAGCTGGGATGAGTTAGTGCTGTGTCCAGTCAAAAAAAACACTAAAACTTGTTATCACAGTGCAATTTATTGCTGCTATGTTGTGTAATTTCTGGATAAGACAAGTTACAGTTTAAGCTGCACAGTGCGGTCAGAATGCAAACTACTGCTCCGCTGAGTCAGCTTTTCAAGCCTTCAAGGGTCAAATGATCGAGAGAGTTTTAAGCAGGAGACATTATTGGAGGTCAACACAGCGGAAGCTCTTAAAGAGATACGACAACTTTTTTGTTTGTTTGTTTGTTTGTTGTTTACTGTCACACATGAGCCTTCCGATATTTGATCTAAAATTACATAACGTGCTAATGTGAGTCTAAAAATAACACTGACTACCAGTGTTTGAGCTAAGCTAATTAGCAGTGGGCGAGCTCTGCCCGTCTCTTCCTTGTTACTGCACACAGTCCAAAGAATGGGATCTATCTTCTTGTCTGGAACTCAGGAGGCAAATAACAAAAAGAAAAAATTGGCGTATCCCTTTAAGCAAAACACAGACAGAGCATGCAGAACTTACAGGGTAATGCTCGATGATCATGCGGTTCAGCAGGGTGCTAACAGCATAGAAACAACCCACGTTTAAACCTGTGAGTTGGGAAATAGTGTCAAACAAAGTCTGCACACCACAGGAAGAACTTTCAGAACTTCTCATAATGTTGAGGAAGCGTTGAGCTAACTTCCTTCACAGAATCATGACATGTTGCAATGTGAGCAGTCGAAGGGTTTTGGTTTTCAGTTGAGTCAAATGAACCTCATCAGGCTGGTTTCCAAAACAGAACCTTCTCCCACAACAAAGGATTTCCATACAAGGATATTTTGCACTGACAGAGTTTCATACCAAGTCAGGAACTGCTTTTTATACACTGCTGGAAAATTATTAAGAGAATAAATCTAGAGAGGATGCAAAATGTAAAAAAAAGGAAAATCATACATATATACATCTCGATATAATTTGCAAATGTATAAATGACCCTGTTTGTTCAATATAAGTAGACACTCAGGTCGAGCAGCTACAGCTGAGACAGACAGACAGACAGCAACAGGTGGAGCTGCAGCCTGCAGGACAGAGTGACGAGCACAGATAGATGGGAAGCCAGTGGACTTTGCATTCTAATCTGGCAAGCCAAAGATCACATGCATGTATCTTTGAGGGCAGACATACATACACAATAACAATAGTCACATGAATTGTGTCACACGGAACGACACGGTGAGGTGAAGGAAGGTGAACGTTTTCCCTGAAACTGCTCTCAGCTGTTTGACACTGATGCTGTGTCTCCACCGACTTTGTGTTTCATCCCACAGAGTTTCTCCTCAAAAAGCTGACATCGATCAGAGCATCTGTTAAACATTGTCAGACCACAAGCAAACTTTGGACGCCTCACTCACATCTCTGATGACGTGGATGGGTTTTTTTTCTTTTTCTAAATAAGTTAGTGGTTTTTCTGATAATAACACTGATATTATCCGTATTACATTTATTATTATTTTTCAAAACAAAGACTGATAAATGCATGTTTTTACATCAACAGCCTGTTTTAAATGAATCTTGAGCACAGTTTCATTGCCTACAAAAGAAAATTTCCAACTCAATAAAAAAGCATTTTTGAGAGAAATGTTGATGACAGACCGTAAGTGATGATGAGGAGGATGAAGGGCCTGTTGCGCAGCAGCTTGAGGATGGAGGCAGTGTAGGAGTACTCCTCTGGTGGGATGAACCGAGCGGCAGCCTGTGACTGAGTTGGAGGAAGTTTGGGACGCTCCTGGAAGACTGACGAACAGAGAATAACAAAAAACATAACAAACAGTAAACAAAAACAACAACAACCTCAACATGAGGAAATAATAAAAAGCCTGTTACAGGCAAACAGTGAGTGTATGAAGCTTTGAGCTAGCTAGCTGAAGTTTGATGCTTTTGATCGGTTCACTTGTTTGAATTTGCAGCGCCCCACGTCTGTCATTAACACTGCCTGGTTCAACCATTTGAAAATGTTAACAATTCAAAACATTTGTTAGAAATCTATGTAAAAAGTAATGCAATTTATGTAATAAAATAGATTTCTTTGATAGAGTAATTAAAATAGTTACATTACTTATTACATTTTAAGTAGGGTAACTACTAATTACCAAGTACGACTTTACGTATTTTTAACAAAATTGAAAATGGCAGAAAATCTCACGACTGGAAGTTCTGGGTCCTTGAGACAAATTTGTTCCTTGTGATTAATGGAACATGTGACCAAAGTTTCATAACTCGAGGTCAAGCAGGGTATGAGATATGCCTGTTCAATGTTTGCATCTTCATCTGTTTGCTCTAGCGCCACCCTTTGGCCAACCAACGTCAAATTCACGTCATGGCCTCTTGGTACGACCCTCTACCAGTGTGCCAAATTTCACAACTTTTGACCACACAGTTCTATGGGCTGCTATAAACTTCAGTGGCAGAATAAATAATATAAATATAAATAAGAATAAAAGACGGAAACACAATCAAGGCTTAACAGATTTGCTGCTTGGCCCCCAGTTACTGTGTGCAATGTTTATTTTAACTTTGTTACTTTTACTAAAGAGGAAATTTAAGGCAAGCATTGAGCAAATCAAGGCTGAACTGGCTAAAATGACAGAAGAAACTGGACATGATGCTTCTCTTGTGCAGGCATGGCGCTGAGCCTTCTTTATTTTGTGTAAATTTGTTCCAAACAGCTGCAAAGACCTCATGTGGAACAAATCACTTCCAGACGCAGTCGGACACGTCCACACAAGTGCAGTACGCTCAGCACACCTCCACAAAACGCCTGACTCACATCTACTTATCTCCTCTGTTCTAAAGGACAGACAGCCAGACTCTGACCCAGAGGACAGTCTTCTTCTGTGGTGTTTGCCTTCAGGCCTCACAGGAAAACACAGATGCCTTTCTTTTTGGTTCTTTGAGCTGAGTCAGCCTTTTCTCCCCCCCAAGTAAATCTGACCTGAGGGTTTGGGTTCACTAACCAGTTCTTACTAATCCAAGAAACTAACATGATCTTTGAGACGGCCGCTCTGACTGTCAGTGTAGAAATGATCTTAGCTGCATTTTAAGTGCTCCCACTGAACAGTGTATGCATGATGA
The DNA here is from genome assembly GCA_029822935.1 of Naso vlamingii. Classification (NCBI taxonomy): domain Eukaryota; kingdom Metazoa; phylum Chordata; class Actinopteri; order Acanthuriformes; family Acanthuridae; genus Naso; species Naso vlamingii. The sequence goes on from JAPQLA010000010.1 coordinate 9,044,814, forward strand.
TCTTCTTTTAACACTCCCAGGGATTTCCCTCGCTCAGTCAACCAGATCCTCTCACGTTATCTCGTAATGCCAACTTACTCTGTAGCTAACTTTGGCTGACAATTTGTTTAGAGGAAGAGCAGCAGCTAAACTTCTTCTCTCGCCTCTCTTTGCTCACAGTTTATGCAAATCTCTGAATCCTGGGACGTTGTCTGCCCCGCTGACTCACAGGCCTGTTGCAGGGCTGCAGATGGCCCGGCCAGCAGGACAACACTCACACATGGCATCGTGCATGTATGTGTGAGGGTGTGCTGTGTGTGTGAGTGTATGTGTCATATCGTGAAACTACTGCAGCCAACTGGTGTGACTGATCTCACTGGAGGAACCAAGAACAGCATAAACCACATCTTTTGCCCAACGCCATCCATCACATGAGCGAAAGTAGGGAAAAGTCTGTGAGTTCTAAGCAGAAAAAATGTCCTGATCAATTTAAAGACTGCAAAAGAGTTAAAGAAAAAACAGAAATGTTATGCTTAATCTCTTGCACATGCATCCTTTAAGCACACAGAAGGTTAGAGGGAGCACGTCCTAAATGTGCTGAATTTCTTTCATTTGTGGCTCTGGTCAGCGTTAGCAGCGACAGGAAGCTGCTGAACAATTTACTTCCTGTTTCAATTACACCACAAATAAAGAAATTCAGCCATACCTGTAGTTTGGCTTCTGAAATTATTCGACGAACACCTGAGTTTGTCTCAATCAACTATCGTCATATTCGACTTACTTTGGGTGCACTGTGGAGTGTTTAATTACAGTTTGGTACAGAATGCTACTGGTGCCACTGAATTGCGCTAGCATTAGCATTCTCGGCTAAACAGCAAGCTGTCCAAACTGTACTGCATCAAATGAGCTGAAAAAGGTCTTCCAATAGTTACAGGACTGGAGAAGTTGAAAATGAGGCCCTCTGTCAGAAATTCAGGAATATCCCTTTAATGCAATGCTAAGCTAAACTTTGCTAACTGTCTCTTAGCTGTAGCTTCATATTTACCGCACAGACTTGACAGTAGTATCAATCTCCTCATCTCATCTAGGCAAGGATATAAAATAAGAGTTTCCCAAAATGTTAAACTTGCAAGCAAAAACAAAGTTAGAAACCACTGAAATAAACTGTGAACCAGATCATAAAAATCCACAAATAGTACAGAATAAGCTGAACTCTGCATATCAAGGTACTTTATGAAAAACAGGAGACTATAGTCAACAAACGAACAACACTGGCAGTTTTCTCAGTCTGAATGTTGTACTATGGAATCCATCCACAAGCATCCTTTTGTGCTTCTGAATGCAAAATGCTTACGAGCGCCCTCGCCATCTCCGTGCCCTGACAGGACAACAGCTTTTTCATCCGACTGGTTCCTCCTCTCTGACAACTACCCAGCCCAGTGTTCTCCACAGAACACTACTACATACTTACAACATAGTTTCTATTGTGCTGCATTCCACTCTAGTTTCTCCTCAACAAAAATAGAAAAACTGATGTGACTAATACATATAGGTTGCCAAATATGCAAACACTGATATAAACTCTGAGATAATATGTAGAGAAATATTAGGACAAAGACAAAGAGGGATAAAATGCTTAGATTGCAAATATAATGCAGACTACAAGTAAGCATTTCTCCAAACAACCCGTGTCTTATTTGTCATGTGAGGTCACGCCACTTCCTTCTACCAGAAAATGCTCGGTGCTTTTGTGACCTTCTATTTCTTATATATCTGTGACTAACGGTTACTTTACAAAATAGCATGCTAAAACACTTTTGTACTTTTGTGCCCATTTCTGTGACATTCCTCCTGGCCGGATTTGTACCACAATAGTGTCTTTTTTGTCAATCGTCCCCTCTGAGGAGGTTTTGTGTTGGTGCGAACATGCAGGTCAGCACTTTTCTTGTCCACTCAATGCTGTTACTTGTCAGAGGGTAAGCTTTGTGTAAATTACAACCACCAGCCAGTAGATCCACCGAATACTGAATGTGAAAGTAGAACAGGCCTAGACAATTCCCAAAGAATGAGAAAGTCAGTGTGTTTCTGAGGTGAAGTGGAACATGAGGCTTCACTGACAACTCTACCTCTTTAACCATTCACAAAAATTCACAAGTTAAACGGCACAGTAAAATCAGTATGAAGTCCATATTTAAATATAGTTCATTTGCATTTCAAGCAAATTTTAAAATACTGGAGAAACCGCAAAAAAACGTATCAGTGTTCACGGTGTCCACCCACGCAGAAAGTTTCGCTTTTATCTAAGATGTCTGGTTGAAGGTGACTGAAATTTATTTGAGCTGTACAAAGCATGTATGTTACTATGGAAACAATGTCCTGGTTAGTTTGAATAACCAATAGTATCAAATACTACCACAGCACTCAACACTCACCACACATACCTCACTGCCAATGCTGCAGTAGTGAACAAAACTCAGTCAGACCTCTCATACCTGTAATAACAGCTTTTAAGGCCTCTGATTGGCAAATGTAATTTAGGGTAAAGGTTATATCGCCGCTTATTGGTGGGTCGCTCCTAAAAGAAATGTGTTACCTTGTCATACACAGAGATCTTGCTGAAAACAGTGCTTGTGTGATCAAGATTTTTCTGACAACAAATTAGGAAAAACTCTCTTTACAAGTTTTTCCCAAGAGGCAAACAACGAGACTAAAAATTTCATGTTTACAGCACATTTTTGGCTATATGTAAATTTTTCATTTAGGGAAACTGAATGGAGATGAATTTTTACACAACTCACTCATTTAAATTACAGTGAGGCTTAAAGTGATGCATAATTGAGGGCGTAGCTGCTTTGAGTCAGCAGCTGTTAGCTCTCTCCAGGGCGTCTTACAGTCTGTAGCCACGTTTCCATTAATTACGAAGCAAATTTGAAGCAAACTTTTGAAATCTCGCAAAAAAGAAAACATGAATTAGAAGCAATTCCAACAACAGGTCTGGAGCGAATAAACTAGGCTGCAAAGCGTGGCTTGGACAGAAGGTGGCGGTATATGCAACATTACACATGGCTGTAATAAACAGCAGCAGAAGAAGAGATCGCAGATCAGAAACAAAACATGGTGGCATTCTGTTGCTGTTAACCCTCTAAAATTGCTGTGGTGTTCTTTGGATGAGATCTACGAATACTTCAGTTTTTGTTGTTCCACAGGTACCTGTTGTTGTTGTTGTTGTTGTTGTTGTTGCTATAAGCCATGTTTTCGTGCGTTTTGGGAATATCCATGAAGACGTTAGAATCAGTGTCTTGTAGTAAGTTAGCCTAATAACTACAACTGGCAGATAAATATGCGCTACGTCACAAATTATTCAACACAGCTGTTTCCATCTCCCACCATTTTTCCAACAAAAGCTAAATCCATCCCAACGAGCTTAAAAAACTTTTTTGTAAAATTTAAGACTTTTTTTCAAAATTTTGCCATTTCCATTTAACATTTCTAATTTCTAATATTTTAAAATGCGCATCAAAATCGTCTATGGAAACATGCCCATTGGTAACGACGTTTATCCTCTCAAGCTCTGCCCTCTGGCCCAAACATGATCTCTTCTGGCTTCAAAAAAATCCAGTTGGACATGGCTATAACGGCTGACATCACAGCGGCTCCGTCCACTTTCACTGTCAAAGTTCTTTATTTATATTTTTAATTTTGTTGTTGTTGTTGTTCCTACACGTCACTGTACACTTATTCAAACACACAAAACACTTCTGACATTGCTGATTTACCTACCTATATATTGTTGTTTGTTGTCTTATGTTTTCTTTAATTACATTATGTTACGTTAAAAGCCGAGAGCAACCTCTTTGTATTTGTCCTCGTCTTTAGCCGGCCTGTGACAGCAGCAGAACACAAATCCATCCTCTTCTTTAACATTTGAGAGATCAGAGATATTTCAGAGATGCATGATTCAAATTTTGACACTTAAACCAAAACTCTGTGTGGCAGGATAACACTTGGACTAACAGAGAAAATACAAGCATTCTTTTTTTGGGGTGAACTTTTCACGCTTCTTGACGATTCTTACCAAAGACAACGAGGATGAAGAGGAAGGTCGCCACTCCTGCTGTGATGTAGAACATGATGCTGATGTGATGAGCCAGCTCGTCCATGTCCTCCACATTAGGCACCAGGATGGGAGGCACGAGGAACCCGATGGCAATGCCCAGCTTTAAGACAAGAAACACATGGAACACAGATGAAAGAAAACAAGCTTTTAGGAGTCAAAAGGTCAAGATTATTGTTTTCAAAGTAACATCAAATCAAGGTGGCTTAAACACAGATACTGCTGCTTTTAACTCTTTCTGATTCCAGTTTCTGAATCTTATACAAGGCAGCAGAACACGTGTATTTAGAGGCTATTCTTACTTCTTTTGACATGATTGTACATATAGGAATTTCATATCACTTATTAGGTTTTATTCAAATGTTACATCTTTAAGACCAATGGATCCTTTAAAACCCATTCACACCTCATGCAACATGTGCGTGTATAACTTTAAGACCAGGTAAGACGCACGTTTTTTCTTTTAAACCTGGATGCAACATGTACGTTAATGACGATATGATCATCACAGTTACTTACGTCAGCTGTTTTAAAAAAAATGTTCATACCCTTTCCACAAGAGTAATCTTTAAAAATGACTTTTATTTCATGTTTTTATCTCCTTCACAGGTTTTAGTAAATGTCCGAAATTCTGTCAAGTTTTTCAGGAAACCCCTCAGATTTTAAGAGGTTGTTTTCAAGCAATGTTAAGGTTTTAAAGGGCTTTTTCAGAGGGTGCCGTAGGTCTGAGTGGCTTAAATTAAATGATTTTAATCCTCCCAAACAAACTCTCAAATATTTGCTCAAATGCACATCAGTTCAAGATACCACATGACTACCATATTATACCAAACCAGGCTGCTACATGAACACAGTTTAACAGCTAAGTCAACACAGCACTTAAAATGTGATGAGAGAGTTTCAGCGAACAGTTAAGACAACTTTCTCAGGACTCTCGCACCAGGACACTAGAAGTCTTATGTGACTCTGGCAGCCAGTGCAGCCCTGCGTAACCCACGGACGGCTGTCAGACAGCCTCGCAGTGTGGAGCCTGCTGTAAGGAAAGAAATTAAGCAGTGATTCATTTGATTTTCAAACAAACCTGGAATCCCAGAACTCCTATGGAACAGGCAGTGGAAACCTCTTCCTCTCCAAACCACACTGAGGCAAGGTACGAGGGAATACCAAGGACAAACACATCGGCCACAGCGCACACAAACTGGCCAAAAAAGGTGATTGGAAACATATTGGGACTGGCACTGCCAACTTTTATCCAAGCCCCGATGCAGTTGAAGGCGGAGCCAATGAGGACCACATCCCGGAGTCCCCTGTTGTCCAGCAGCCACAGGACGGGCAGGATGAGCGGGATGTATGTGAGCAGATAGATCATGGACAACCAGTCCACTGCCAGAGAGTCAGTGCTGTAGAAGCGCATGAATATGTTGCTAATAATGCTGTACTGAAGCCACATGAAGCCATTGCTGGCCGAGGCACCACTAAAGAGAAACAGCATGAGCCAACGGCGACGGTAAAGTTTGGTCTCGACTCTGGGGACCAGCTCTGCCTGGTCGGCATGTGAAGCCTCAATGGAGACGACTTTGCCTAAAGGTCCTGGACTCAGCTGCAGTGAACTCAGCCCCGGAGCGCCATTCTTCACAGCCTTGGACCATGGCCTCTGGGAATTTTCATGCTTGCCTTTCAAAGTACTGTTTTGCAGCATTTTAAGTGTCCTGAATTGGGCCCCTGGAACGTGAGAGGTGAGAGGTTTTTAAATTTGCAGAGGTTTTGTCCTCAACAGCCTGCTGTCCTCAGAGAGAAGTGCCTGCTGTGGAAAGATGCTTTTCCCTGAGAAGCCAGAGAGCGAGCGCAGCTGGAGTCACTGGAGTCTATTCAACTCTCATGGCACATATCTTCAGTGCTGTCATGTGATGTTAACATAGGAACTCCTCCAGCTCAACCTAAACCACTCCTACACACTCAGATGCTGCATCCCCTCTTCACTATTAATTATTCAGACAACAGTAAAATAAGCCAGGAAACAAAAATGTTTTCTGTTGAATTTTAAAGGACCACACCAGTGTATTTTTTACTTGAGATCTCCCCTGTCTTCTACAAATGTGACTGTTCAAATGTGACCATGTGTTACTTCAGTAGATGTCAGGCTGCATTTTTAAAGCCCATTCACTGCCATTCATGTTG
>JAPQLA010000010.1:9069728-9081627 GCA_029822935.1 Naso vlamingii
TTTTGAGTTTGACTATTATGACGTCATCACGGAGCACGCTGCAGCGGCGTCTAGTGGTGGAAAATCAAACTGCAGCTGCAATGATGAATGCTCATAAAGTCTCAAATGATCCCAGATAACTTGACTAAAATGTGCTCGTTACTTTTTTATTTCAACAAATCTTTATTGAAACTTTCAGCATACAACATGTGCAAAAAATGGTATAAAAACCAACATTCAAATTTGGTCTCAAGTTATTAAAACAGAGTATGCAAAGTAAGGTGTTGTATCCAACAAACAATTTTGGTCACGTGTATATATGTAACACATAAGTTTTTAGTAAAAGACAATATATAAAAAGTTGGAAAAAAAAGAAAAAGAGTTACAGCATGGAATAAAAGGGCAAAAACAAATACAATGCAAATAATAGAAAATCTTTTCCTGTAAAAATAAATAGATTAGTGAAATAAATAAATAAATAAATAAGAATAAAGGGACAGTATCATTCATTTATCAGGAAGTCTAGGCAAATCCTAATGGCTTTTTTTACTGTTTTCACAGTTACAGAAGGACAAGGTTTTACAATATTCACGAAATTCATGTAAAAAGACTTTAAATTGAGGGGATGTTTTGGCAAACTTACAATTATGTATAAAAAATTTTCCAAACAAAATAAACAAATTCAAAAGATGTCACCATTCTGGTGTTCAAAGTACATAATGACATTTTTACACAGTATTTTGATGTTTTCTTTAACTTTTCCAATTATGAACCTTTCCAATTCGTTCCAGAAAATGTGCTCATTACTTTATGATGTCACTTCCTGTGCACGCTCCTTTGCCATCTGTATTATTAGCTACAATATTTATTTCTGAATTTTTTCAATTTGGACATAACTAACGTTACAGCGTCATTCATCACTTTTTAAACAAGACAAGTATCTCTTCCTTCTTAAAATACATAAACTGGGAACTGCTGACCACTTTACATTTGTAACAGGAATATAGAAATAAAGTTTTATAATAATAATAATAATAATAATAATAATAATCACACAAAAACGTTTGTAAGCATCCATCTTGGTCTTGGACATTGATTCTTATGCTTAACCCATTTGTTTCAGACATTTTTCATACTTGATTAGTTGCTGATTGCTTTCCTTCGACGCGGTGCGGTGCCTCAGCCTTCTGCTCATCTCAAACTAAGCTCAATGGATTTGCTTACAGATCAAACAAATCCTGACATAAAATCACTGAGTATATTCATGAAGGGTTTTTATTTGTGTCAGCATCTGAATGGATTTTTGTCTTCAATATAATACCTGGTATAAACTCAGTTTTCTCTTGAATATAACTGCATATTTTTATTAAGTGCATATTTGGTTCTGTGCTTTGTCCTCTGCTGCAGACTCCTGCAGGTGTTGGTACCTGATCTCATCAGTTCATAAAAATCCTCACTGACTTGCTCTTTCCTTTATAATAACATTTAAAAATAATCATCTGTAAGCAGTGAAATCTTCTTGAACCAACACTGTTAAGAACATGACACAAATGATGGGAGAGTGATTTTGTTCACTGTGCAGTATTTTAATGTTCAGAGAGCATCGGCAAAAACATGACAAACTTTACAAAACACTTCTTTTAAAAATCAGTCCAACAAATACATTACGATAAAATTAATCCACAGATAAATCTTCTAAAGGAAAATCCAGACCATCTTCATTAACTTCTGGTTAAACATCACCAGACTTCTGTCAGATTCCCAGGACTTCATTAGCTGAGAGAGACAAAGAAAAACAGCATTTAGTATCTGCATTTAAAGCTCAGTGTGTCTTTAACAAATTCAACTGAGATTACAAATGAACAACATTATTAGATAGATATTAGATTATTAGATGCACATTATGTTGTTACTTGAATTACGACCTTTAATTTATATTTGTTGTTTTATCAGGTGAAGCTGACGGGTACGCAGCATCTGCAGTTTCACCACAGACCTGAAATCTAAGTCTAAGGCAGCAATCCAGAGACCAAATTTAAAATCACAAATGCACACGCACCAGTGGTCACACACATGCCTGTAACTCAGGTGCTGCTGATGATCAATCAATGTAACTTGGAATACTTCGTCATACAAGTTAGAGTGGCTAAGCCACGCCCCTGCCGGTGGACACCATGGGACCTTATTTTGGAAAAAATACAAACCGCAGTCGATGGAAAGAGGCATGTAATTTTTTGATCCCGTTTAAATTGTGCCACAAATCTCAAATATGATGTTGGTCAATTTTAAAGTTAATTTTTCAAGTCAAGAAAGTTTCAGTTTATCACACAACTGCTGACATACCAGACTATGGAAAAATCTGTATTTAGAAAGACGACACACCTGATCGTGTGTAAGTGACATCTGAACAGCGATCTGTGACAGAAGCGACTGACTCTGTGTTTGCTGAGCTGCAGCTCTCAGCGTGTCCATGCTTGGAATGATTTTTATCTCTTTTAATCCGTTTTTTCTCATTCTGAAGGAACCAAAGAAACTGTGCTGAAGCTACAGCCATGTTAGCGCTGGTGACGGATATTGAGTGAGATGAGACACGTAGTTCATTGAGCGGCTTCACAAACAAGGACTTACTTTACTGTATAATGACAAATTAGACTTTCTTTGTATAAAAAATTTGATTTTAAATTGCCAACCAACATACATGCAGTTTAAGGCACAAACCAAACAGGACCAGAAAATAATTTCTTTCTTGCCATAGGATGAACTTTTTTTTTTTCCTCTCTCTCTCTGAGGTAAGGTCCCATGGACTGAAGGTAGAGGGGCGGGACTTAGCTTGCACGTGCTACATGCATATTACTGTGCAGTGCAACAGTAATATTCTTGGATCTTTTTGATTGCATCATCTCATGCCACATTCACGCTGTCTGCTCACCTGCTCTGCGTTTTTGTCCATTTGAGCGCGTGTCTCGGAGGCACAGATGTGGTCGGGTGGTAGAAGGTGCATCCGGCTCGTTTGCACAGTGCCGCAAAGCGACAAGGCTGTGAGTGAGAAGAACAGCATTTAGAAAGTCTGACTGCATCTTTAGGTCACTGCAGAACATCCTGACTTTAAGCATGATTAGACCTGACAGAGTAACTTCTCCATTAATCAAATTCTAAATGCATTAATATTAATGTTGTGGAATCAAAGCTCCACGTCTCCTTTTCAGCTCGTTTCACCTTGGGATGATAAAATGGACAGTCCATCTTCTTGCAGTCTGGGAAGAAGCGGCACACGCTGGTGGTTTGCACCGGCTGCACTGCTGTGAACACAAACAGTCGAGTGAGAGATGCATTTTTCGGAAGCTGGGTCTGCATAGCAGAGAAAGGCATAACTGTGTGTTTAAGAGAGAGTACCTGGCCGGGGTGGAGGAGCAACCGTGCTTCTGCGGCTCACATGAGTGAAGGGACAGTCAGGTTTGCTACACCTGGCGTCGTATTTACAATTTGGATGGACAAAAAGGCATTTGTCTCCAAACTTGCAGCTGGGAAAAGTCCTGAAAGATCAAAGCACAGAATAACCATGAATCGTGGTTTCCAAGCCACAGAAATCTGTTATCATTGATTCACTTTAAGAACAAAAACACTTACTTGCACTGCGTTGTAGGATGATGGTACAAACACTCATCTCCACTTTTACAGACCGGCCAGAACTTGCATCGCTCCATCACCTTCTGTTTCTTCAAAGGGGAGACACCCTCTTCCACCATGTCAACGTCCATTAAGTCATCTGTCAGCAGAGGACAGGATGTCAAAGGACAAAAGTCAGTAAAAGCAACAAACTGTTCCTGTAACACTTGTGTGACGCTCGTACAGCTCAGTTATTCTGACGAGTCCCCTCACCCTCTGGCGACGTGACTCCTCCCTGCAGCCTGTGCAGGACGCTGACTTTGGGCTCCCTGTTGGTATGGACCGTTGCTTCTGTGACCTTTAAAGGTGGTCTGACGTCATCAAGCTCCATCTCACAGTCGAGATTGCCAAGCGGGCTTGGTACCCCGTCTAATGTCACTATGAACTTGGGGCTGTCAGTGTCACCTCTTTCTTTGCTAGTGTGAAAGAGAAATAACCCACAGAACATGAGGAGGACAGTTCAACATCTGAAAAAATCAACAATGGCACGCATGTCTTATGTGTGTGCATACCCGGCTTGGACAGTGCGTGGTAAAGCAAACTGCACGTCCTCTTTGGCTTGCGGACGCTGCTGGTTTCTTGCTGCAGGTTCTTGCAGCTGCGGTCGACTCATGATGAAGGAGCGGGTGTCAAATGTCTTCGCATCAATGCCTGCAGCGACCTGAACGCCTGTAGGTACGGCACAAACAGACATCCAGGTTTAAATGCCTCTCTGAAGACAAAGAACAAGGCATCTAGTGGGATTTTTATCATTAGTTACTTCTTTCAAATCTTTTAAGTTGAGCTTTTTTGAAGCACATTTTCTAAAATTGTCCTATAAAAGTAAAACTGAGCAAAGAAGACTCACCATAGTCTGTCTGCTCCACTCCATCGCTGCTTCCTCCAAAGTCCAACTGCAGGCGTGACGCTAAAGACCTCGCAGGAGCTGTTGAGGAAACGTTACATCACATATCAGAAAAAGAAGACAGAGCACCACAACAGACCCTCCTCATGCTGCAGCAGCTTCACTCTGCACATACCAAGAGCTCTGGAGGGAGGAAGCTCTGTGGAAGTGTAGGCCTGAACGCGGGGGGCCAGGCTGTGCAGGTGCTCCTGGACCAGCTGGATGGCTGCACTCATCTCTTCACTGCTGGCCAGGCGAGTACGCGGTGCCACAGGAACGGTCTGCCTCTGTGGGACTGACAGCAGCAAAGAGACGTCAGTGTAAGAAAGTCTTAATGAACTGAGGTGTTCATGGTCACACGCTGAAACACACTTGTGGGGTACGCTGTGGTTTTGGTTATCGAGTCCTGAGCCTCAGAGATGGCCTTCAGTATCAGGTTCCTGTTGGCCTGCTTGGCTGGAGGGAGAGTGGGTCTGAAACAAGAAAAGAGTGAATACTGAAAGAATTAATACAGTGCAGGATTTTCCTTACAAAGAGCATTAAGATGCTTACAAAAGCAGTCAGTCATCACTAAGGACCCTCAGGATGCTGCTGGGTTACAACGTTTTGGTAGTGAGTGTGTGCCAGTAACAGTGTGCAGGTGAGGCTGGGACTCTGAACTTAAAGGGAAGGTAGCGACCAGGTGCCTTCAGCATCCTGCACACCAGAGGAAGCTATAAAAATGATGGACAAAGCGCAGATAAAGCAAATATAAAGAGGTGAAATGCCAAGCAGACAATCCTTGTTCCAGACTGAATGTTGGGTTGGTTTTACGAAATTTTTACTGCACAAGTAGCCAGTACTGATAAACGACAAACAAACTTGTGCAAATTTGTGTGAAATTCAGGGGCAGTGTGCACTTCTGTTGGCACTGAGCCATGGAGGAGCAGGGTTCTGGACTTCAACCAAAACGGGAGTGTATGAGTTCAATTTTTACCTTGTGTCATTTGTGCGAGTGCATGATCATTATTGTTCTGCTAACATGGGAACAGCGTCAGACACTGCGGGTGAAATCAGTTCTTTTTTCTTCACTGGTGCAGTCTGTCTTTTCCTTCCTGCGCTCTCCTCTGTTCAGTGGAAAACCTCCGCACATGCACGCACGCCGCCGCTACGTACATGCGCATCACACACAGTGAAGGGCGCCACAAAATCAAGCACACAGAACTTTGCTAAACAACATTTAGCTGTTACCAAAAATGAAACGCTCTATAGCTGATTACTTTAAAAAACAAAATGAGGAGAGAGAGAGGAGGCCAGTGGTGAGGGAGAGCCAACGAGAAGGGCCGACTCAGACACTACTGATGATGAAAGTGCAGCAGGCAGGGAGGGACCGACCGAAGCACTACTCCCAGCCACGATGGCAAACGCAGTACCTCTGGTTGCAGTGCGAAGGGAATGCTATGCTGTGTGAGCGCAGTAGGCAAAGTGGCCTGTCCATGTTAAGTGCAGCACATAAAAATGAAGAGCAGAGTACATGTAAAAACACACATGCAGTTGGTATGCTTCGCTTTTATTTGACAACATTTTTGTTATGTTTTCTTTCGGTGTAATATGGAAGATGACTTATTTTGTTAACCACTGCTTGTGGCTGAGAAATTTGATTTTCAGAATAAAATATTTTGCAGATACTGAGTTTTGAGTCCCTGACAATCTTTACACAACTGCAAAATTGGTGCATGTAAATTAAGACAACTATTCATCAACATGCAAGCTCATTGATTAATGCCACGTTGTAACAAAAAAAAAAAGGGTGCAACCAATTCATGTGCTTGTGTGACCAACTGAGAAAGTTGGTAGCATCAGTGCAACCAGTGAAACGTAAGTGTGGAGCCGTGAGGAGGGGCCAAATTCAAATATTGTGTTTTCAAACAATAACTAATGATTCCTACATGTATTAAGACCAGCAACCATGTCAGCCAACGTATCGTCAAAGATGAAGTCTTACATTGTTAAGTTTTCATTTTTAGTGGCAGTGAAATTTCATTTTTGGTTATTTTACGTGAATTAGAATCCTGATCTTTAATTTAACATTGTGAGAGAGAAAAATCTCCCACAGATCACGCGAGGTTTCTGCACTGACTTGCGCTCTGGTTTGGAGGGCAGCGACACTCTGCTGGACACGCCTCTGCCTGCGTAGCCTGCGTCGTCCTCTTCCACATCATCACTGTCCTCGTCCGCCGCTCGGTTCACTCGCACCACCGAACTCGCTACGGGCGCCTTACGCTTCCGTGACATCTCTTCCTGCTGCACAGAGACGCAGATCATCATTATTACAGATCCTTCCCTCCACCTGTCTGACACTTTGTCAACACTAAATGTGCATCATAAACAAAGATAATCCGTGCATACTTTAGTGGATCCGGTTCTGGAGGTTCTGCTGCCTCTGCTCTCCTGCTGCCTGCTGTGAGACGACCCATCTGCGGGTCGACACGCGTCTGCAGAGCTCGCTGATGACAGCTTGCTCTGACCCGCTCTGTAGATTTCAGCTGTTGGTCGACTAGCAGCGCCGCGTGTTCGACCGTGATTGGTGGCGATTTCTTCAGGGTCCTCAGCGATGAGGTCATCGTCCATATCTGGTTTGATGTCGATAACGGCGTCTGAGGGGAGCAGCTCCATGAGGGGCTTCACGGTGGAGGTAAGACGAGAGGAGCTCCTTTCCATGGCACCTCTCCTGATAACAAACAGACGAAGTGTTGAGATATCTGCAGGCTCTGGCACATGAACGGTTGCATGTGAGGACAGAGGAAATTCTTGCTTTGCTCTCAGCACCTGTTGTCATGAGCGGAACTGGACACGCGTGCTTCAGTCTTGTCAGAGCTGGACACCGCCTTCAGCTCATCTCCTCGGCCATCGTCACTTACAGACGATTGGCTCTTTCCAGGCACAGCACCTCTATCGGACTGCAGCTGATTTCTGAGGGACGAAGGCTCTACAAAAACCATGAGGAAACACAAAGAAGAACACACGGGCTTCTCTGAGACACTATGACACATTCAGATCAAGGATAAAACAGTTTTCTCTTCAGCAAAACAACACTTAGACTTCCCTCCAAATTTAGAGGAAGAATCAGCAGCATTTTCCTAAAAAAAATTAAACGCAGACTTACACAAAAGCAATGCTCCTCAATCACCACTTCTGATCCTCTGTACATGTGTGGTGGTGACTGTGTCTGCAGAGCTGATGCTGATGTTTTGGTTTAGTCGGGAAGTTTCTGGGTGGGGAGCGGGTGTGTCTTATCCACTCAATGACCTTGCACAGGTGAGGTTGAGAGTGGATAAAACACAGCAACTGGACTATATTCAGACTGGAGAAAATTACAGATGTGGATGCAGCAGCGAAGAAAAAGAAATGTAGCCCTGGGGGGGGTGAATCTCAGTTTGGCTTTCAGCTGCTTCGGAGCGCTGAAGGAGAAGCTGGAGATGAAGAGCGGCGAGGAGTTGGTCCGCTTTCTGTTGGACAGGTAGGTGCCAAACACCAGCAGTTAGCTTGTGCTAACTTGATAAACTATCAACTTCTCCATCAGATCAAATATGCTATTCCTACGTAGCTTACTGTGTAAGTACAAGTAGTATAAGTACACGTTACAACACCTCTGGTGGCGTTAAATTCAGGAGGCGGGGCCTAATTTGAATGTTGTATTAACGAGGTGCACTAACAAATGCTGCTGACTCCACCTTTAACTTCGATAAATAAAATAATGAACTCAATAACCCTTTGTGGTTTACACATGAATACACAAATGCAGTACAAGGAATACTGCATTTATACATGGATGCAGTCAAATACTAAAACCTTCAATGCATCCGCTTAACTTTATACAGTGTGTCGCACTTCATACAACAATCATGCTACATCGTGTCACCAGGGAGGAGACGGAACAATGTGAGCCCTCCAAGGACACTTCTTTTCTCTCACTGTGGGCATCAGATGCCTCACTTACCGACTGCAACAGATCTTAACTTCTCCAGGACACCCTGAAGCCTAAAATCAACGACAAGAGCAGAGAGTCGTGTCCATGACAAAACAAAACAAAGGGAATATTCATTAGACAGGATGTGTACATATTTGGGATTGTTTTAATCGTACCAAGCTGTGAATTTAATAGTGTTGTTTCCGAGGAAAAGTGAGAGATCGTCAGCCATCTGTTGGGAGGTCTTCTTGTTTGCGACCATCACCATAATGTAGTCGGGAAGCTCCTCATCTGTAGCAGTAAAGACAGAGGACACATTAAGTTTGAGATGTTTGGAGGAAAAAGCACCAACAAATGTCTGCATTTTATTCCCTTAACTCACCGATATAAGCACCGAGCTCCTGCAGCTTGCCCTTGATGGCAGCCTGAAAACAGACCGAAAGCTGAGAACAGATGATTTTAACCAGCTCAACAAATGATGGGCTGCATGCTGCCTGCTCTGATATCGTTCACTGGCAAAACTAGAGATTATGTAATTTAACACCAACAACGTAATGTTGCTAAATAAAATAACTCCAATAGAGCTAATTACATGTCTGTAAACCCGTCTGTTGAACACGACATAAACTGAAGCAAAGCCTTCCTCCTCGGCCGCGTAAATTAAAACCTTGTTGCCATTCTACCCAACTGAAAAAACATCGCTAGCATGCTAACGCTAATACTAGCTAGCGACGGGCTACACGAACCTCTAACAGCTTTTAGAACTAAAGCAAATGACTCATATTCAGCCCGTAATGTTACTCACTCGTATTTTCTTACTAATCTCCGCCCCGATCTCCATGCTTGTGTTTGTATACAAATATATTTTTAAAAAAAGCTATAAAAGAAGTGACTGTCTGTACAGCTGCACCGCTAATATGACGTACGATCACGTGGTCGACGAAGGCCGTCTTCTTCTTCCTGGTTTCCAGCGCACTGCACATCGCATGTCCTGGCGCACTGTTCCCCCCACAGGTGGAGATTAGATTGCAGTGTTGGTGTGATTCCTGTCCAGCGGTAAATTCAAGGACTGTTTTCATTTTCCAACTATGTCACTAATTATTATGACCCCGTCTTAAAGTGAACACAATAAGATAAGTGTTGACTTTTCTAAATTTTTGCGGTTTTAATGTTGGTCCTTATATTTAGGTCATGATGTCAGTGTCTCCAAGATTGTTATATGTTCATGTGACTGGTGTTTAATCTTTAACTTTAGTTTTTTAGGAATATCGTTTAGTTTTTAAAATAAATCCCCCCCCTCATTTATGTATGTTTAATTATGTTGTTTATCTATTTTCCTTCCTCTTGGTTGATATTTTGTGTGCATTGAATTGACTTGTATATTCTCTGCAAGATGCGTTTATGCCCTATACGTTCCCAATTGTTAAAAAAAACTTAAAAAAAAAAAAAAAAACTGACTAAAAAAACATAAATCTGGGTACACTGTTGCCCCCCACAGGCTGAGATTAGATTGCAGTTTGAAGTAATTCTCTGTCCATGTCATTCTGTGGCTGTTATTATTTATTAATAATTCAAGGACTCTGTTTCTATCTTTCTTATGTTACTTATTGTTATAGAATTTGTTCTTGATGACTTGCTTGGACCTACACAGGACTGTCTAGAGTTGTTGGAAAGTTTATCTGATGACTTTAGGTGGAGGCAGGCTAGCACTTCCCATTGACTACCAGTGTTTAAGCTAAGCTAATTAGTGGTGGGTGAGCTCTGCCCGTCTCTTCCTTGTTACTGCACGCACAGTCCAAAGAGTGGTATCGATCTTCTTGTCTGGAACTCAGGAGAGAGGAAGATAACAACAAGAAAAAAAAAAAGTTGGCATGTCCCTTTAAAATACTATTTAATTTGTATAAAAATATTGCACTGCCAGCATAACAGTATATTAATTTAATAATGCAACATTTTCTTTCAGAAACTTTCATCAGACATCAAATATACGTAAAGACGTGCTGAAATGCCTGTTTCCAGAGTGTCAACGGCCGTGTTGTGACATAGGCCTGTTTGCTATTTAAACAATTAAACAACCAATGAACGGGCTGTGGGGGTGGGACATAAGTTGGAGGAACCTGATTGGAGTGTTGTTGGCAAGTGTTGTTGTTGTTCCTTGGCAACTGTTGCTAGGGCTTTGTTTATAGTTAACTGCTAACCTTTAACACCAAGCTAGCTTTAGTGTATTCAGTATTTACAGGTTTATATTGACTGGTGGATTGGCGTGATATAATTGGTTGAATTAAAAAAATGATTCAACCATTAACAGCCCAAGTCAACGATGACATCAAGGACCCAGGAGATTTTTTTTTTTTTTTTACATGAAAGACAGAAGTGGCAGACTTTAATATATAAATAGAAAATAATTCATTTTTTGTGACACATTTTTAGTTTTGGCTACAATAAGAGCAGGGATATGGTTGAAAATGCATTTTTGACTTCAGCTCAACTTTAAAATATGACACGACAAAGCTTTACATTTCAGATTTGTTAACATTTCTTTAAGGTCAGAAAAGAAAACCAACTTTTCAGTGTGACTGGCCCGTTTTAAACCTGACGGCTGCATCCACCAGATGGCACAAGAGACCAGCAGGAAGACACCACTGTGGGAAACAAATCTGACCAGCAGGACTCGGAGCAGTCCAGTGATGGATGATTAATTTCAGTTAACAGTGACCTGAACGGATTCAGCAACCTGAATCTGCCCTGTTTCAACTACATGTAAACAAAACACAGACATAAACGATTAGAGTTTTAATTTATTTCTGTTAAACAACATAAACACAGATGTTTTACCTACATACCTTACATAAAAGGTATTTGAAGGCGAAATGTCTGAAGCGGTTTGTGCCTCAGCGTGTACATCAGTGTAAATTCAGGTTCAGTGTTGGGTTTCACAGCGTGTGTCTTCCACTTTCTAGTACTGGTCTGTGTATGTTTTCCCTCAGAGATTATTTCCTGTTTTGCAGCCTCTCAATGCCAACCAACAATGACGGGAAGGATCTTGCTCGCCGTCTAGACAAGCGTCACACACACTCTCGGCTCCTCTGTGTGCTTTGTTTGCACTGCTGCTGATGCAAAATTTGTTTAATGTATAAGAACATCGAGTTTATGTCACTCTTCAGTTATGTAAAAGCCTCCAAAGCCCCTCTGTGCATACACAAATCTCTATTATTCTGATTATTACCTGTAATATAATTACTGTTTTCAAACCCTTCTGCCAAAAAATGTCAAATTAATATAGTGATGAGCACTTGAGTGTTTTGTCATCCGCATTTCACACACACACACGCACGCACACACACACACACACACACACACATCTTCCTGTAGTTCTCATTGACCTTCAAGGTGATGCAGGGGTGGACAAGTCTGAGCGTGTG
>JAPQLA010000010.1:9109703-9122621 GCA_029822935.1 Naso vlamingii
TAGCTCAAACACTGGTAGTCAATGGGAAGTGCTAGCCTGCCTCCACCTTAAGTCAAAAGATAAACTTTCCAACAACTGTAAACGGTCCTGTGTGCTTGTTGTGACTTGTTTATTTACAACATTATGTTATTTTTAGACTCAGATTAGCACTTTGTGTCATTTTAGAATCAAATATGTGCAGGGAATAAACCACAGGGCACATGCGCACCAGTTCACAGCAGAAGAAGAAAAAATACATAAAGTGCTAATGTGAGTGCACAGTCAAAAGAATGATATCTATCGTCTTGTCTCGAACTCAAGAGGAAGGCAAATAAAAAGAAATAAAGTTGATGTATCCCTTTAAGACAAGATGAAGGGTTGTGTTTGTGTGACATTAGTTCAAAATGCTAATGTAGACATGACATCTTAATGAAGCAGGTGTTGCAGGAGGAGAGCGCCAATGATACCATTAGCTCAGGGTCCTCTCGGTCACTTCAACCCCAAGTCTAAGGGGAAGTCTGTGAGAAAACAATGAGGGATGTTTCCTTACCACATAGACCATTATAATGCGGGCAGCGATAAGAGCGATAACAACCTCCCTGCCATGCTGTGCTATTCTGGGAGAAATGGGCTCTGGAAAAACAGGATATCCCCCTTTGTTTTGGTTTGTGTTCATGCGGATCAAATTTTTAATCTGTTTCATCTGTCTCTCCGACATTCTTCTTTGATTTAGCTTTCTTAGTGATAGTGATGGGCTGTGTCATGCAGTCATATTTCTTACTCGGTCTTGTCTGCAGATTTGGGATGTGGGTCAGAGGGTTATGGAGGTTAAGCACGAGGTTACAGCTGGTGCTCTCAGTGTCTAAACAAGAATACTGAGAAAGTCCTTCTCAACTTCTTATAATAATGATGGAACTATACTGTTATAAGTAAGGAAGACTCTGAAAGAGAAGAACACTAGAATCAATGAGGTTAATACAAATATTTAAATGGTTTAGATTTGATGGATTCAGTGTTAAGGCAAGTGCTTTTTGTGGCAAAATAAAGATCAATAACTTTGACAATCTAATGTTTGTTGCCACTTAGAGCTGTTGCAGTTTTTGTCATGTTAGAAAGTGTTTCAAAGATATTCTCACATCCAGAATGTCATAATCTTTGGATTCTGCTTCAGTGTTTGTGCTCTGCTCAGCCTTGTGGGTAGTTAAAGGAAGGCTGTGACATTCAAGGAAATAAGATAACTTGCTTTCCTTCCAAGAGTTAAGAGAGGATCTACACCATTCTTTGTTTTTGTGCATAAAGACCCCATTTAGATGGCACAAGTTTTCACATCAAATAAAACACTTTAGTTGCTGTTCAGCCTTCCCTTTACATAACAACAGCGTGCTGGCACCTTGGAAACCGCAAACTTTTGAAACCAGGTTCCAGAGAGTAATCTTTTGAAATGGCAACCTTCTTTCTGGCTGTGTGAACTGGCAAACTGCAAAGCCTATAAAAGCGGTGACTATGCCAATGCTAATACTAATGTTACGTTGATGCTAGCACAGGTCAGTGCATTAATAGCTACTACCAAACTCTGATTAAACTCTCCACAGTGCACCAAAAGCGGGTTGAATATGACAACAGTCTATTGAGGTGAATTTAAGTGTTCGTAGAATAATTTTAAAAGTCAAACTACAGCTGAATTTCTTTAATTTTGGCTGCTGAGGGCTTAGCGGCAACAGGAAGTAAACAACTTTTAGCAGCTCCAGTTGTATGTCATTACAAAGTTACACCGCCTACTACTGGCCTGGCATGCATACTACAGTGCTTAGATTAGATTAGATTATACTTTATTTATCCCACAGCGGGGAAATTTACCTGTTACAGCAGCAGGAAGAAAATAACAATATACAATAAAATTATACAATAAAATAAACCTAAGTACAAACTTTATAGTACACAAAAACACTATAAAACACTACAAACACAGAAAAGAGCACGGAGCCGCTGCAACTGGCTGCCACTCGGGCGGCGCCATCTTCAGTCCGCTTTCAGTTGTTCATGCAAACTCAGATTTTTTTTTAACGACGTAAAGGAGAGACTTTTCTGTTTTTAGTGGGGCTGCTCTCATCGTGGCCTAAGTTTGTAGTTTAAGCTGGGAGATGATTTGCTAATTTAGCATAAACAGCTAGCATTTCTGTCACCTGATGTCAGAAGGAGTGTTCTGCTCGTTACATTCTGTTTGCGATTGTTTACAATTCTGATTGACTCATCATAATTCCCCCGCAGTGCTCATGTTTTGGGATGAGAATATTATTTGCATAATATGTCAGCTCAAGTCAGTGCAGAGTAAAAGTCCTGACCCAGGCAGCTGTTAAAGCTTAATTATTAGTGTCTCTTGTGTTTCATCTGTAAACAAACAAAACTGAACATATCTCCAACCTGTTTTTTGAGGGTGGAGTCAAAGTCCTTATGAGCAAGTCTTACCACTTGGTGGCCATCTTTACAACGCCCTCGTGCAGCTACTTTGGACAAAGAAGACCCGGGGCCTCATTTATAAAACTGCACGTAGAATCCACACTAAATGTTTGTGTACATACAAATGAGGATATGTACTTATGCCAAAAAATATCCAGATTTATAAAACCTGGCGTACGCCTGTGTTGTGCGCAACTTCCTTTTATAAATCCCAAATCAACTTGGAAAAGAACGCAGGTGGATCAGCCCCAAATCCCGCCCTCTCACCACCCACATTCAACCATAAACGGTCAATGCAAAACACCTCATGGATATTAATGCATGGAAATGAGCAGCTGATCACTGGTTTTGTCCAGTGAATCACGGACACTGCAGACAGCCTGTTAGCCAGACAGACAGCGATCAGACTGACTGATTAACCTACAGAAATGATCGTGACAATCAGTGATAACCCTCGTCCTGTAGCTAATATATATGAAAAGGGAAGTTTGATGCATGTGCACGTTTTATATTATGAGAAGTGAACATGTTTTATTTATTTAAGTTTTGTTAAGGTGAACTTGGTCTGAATTAAGATGAGGACTCATGATGATGATGATGATGATGATGTGTGAAAGCTTCACTGGCTTTATTTCTGGGCTTTAATCATTTATACAGTTCATACGTGAAGGTGGTGAGGACGCAGCGTGTGTGTCGGCAGAGTGCACAGTGTGTGTGTGTGTGCCACACAGTTGTGTTCACTGCAGCGGTACACCTATGTGACAACTTAAATCACTCTTGCTGATCAATGCACAATATTTATTCTTTAATGCCGATTGAGCCCTGATTTCTCCAACAGACAATTATCTTTTCATCAGTTACCAAACAACCCGCTCCGCTGCGCCCCCTCTGTTCTGCAATTTAATGAAAAATGGTTAATAAATAATTCGACCCACATCATAAATGCATGCCAACAATATTCTATATTGTATTAAATGAATCTTCATATTTAATATATCTGCAATCATAGGCAAGCTCATATACCTTGTGAATTATACGTGGTGCTATGCGTTTTATAGCCTAATTAATCTGTGTTTTCATTTGAAGCTGAGCTTTATTTCATGGTGTCACCATCAAGTGTCACTGATTCCCACGTTTTTCTACATAGAATTTTTTAAATAAATCCCGATGTTGGCGGTGAAAAATGCGTACACACATTTCTTCCCCGCTTCTGCAATGTTTTTGTATGCAGCAACCTTTATAAATGAGGCCCCAGAGCTTTACCTATGAATGGGAAGATATCCATAACTTCACTTCTAATTGACACCAGAACATAACTAAATGTAAAGAATCACCTCTGCAATATGATAAAAACTGAATTAAAAAATAATGACTTGACCCTAGAATAAGGTTCTAAACGCCTGTTTTTTCTACAGATAACTCAGTATAATTCAGATGTGATAAAGCACATGATTGGCTTTTGGATGAAGGGGCAGGATATGTTACACGCAAGTTTTCTATTCGAAATGTTCTAATTGATGTCTCTTCAGTGTTCTCAGCTGTCAGAGAGAAAGGCAAAGAAGCAAATTTTCCCAAAAAGTAGAGTGATTCCTTTACTGGTAACTTGACAAGCAACCAGTAAATACTGGTTTAGACAGAACAGTTATGGCACCAAAATGCTCCCTGGTTTTTCAGAAATCACATCAGTTTTGTTTCAGTCAGTGTTGAGGTTTTGTTTCTGTAATGTATTATATGTTTGTATTTTCATGGTGTGTTTCTTCTCCTCTTTTTCACCTCCTACTGAGTTTCTTTCTTCTTGCAAGTGTGCAGTTATCTGTCAGGAAGGGGGAGGGATGCTCCACCAGCCCGCCCTGCACTAATCCATCCCTCTCTCCTTAACACACAGTGGCAGCATTGAAAGGATTTGTTTTTCTGCGCTCCCTCCAGCTCGCTCCCTCCATCTCTGGTCTCAAATTACGGTGACTTTATGTTTTCTTGTCAGCTATGTAAAAGAGAAAAATTCCCAGCTGAGACTTTGGCCCTGGACAGGGAAGCACAGCTGGTGCCCCCAATCCGCATGGAGTGTCGCTCAGCTGACACTGACATTATGAGGCGACACAGCCTTTTTATTGGAGCTGCCGAGTCAAAGTTAAAGTGTTTTTTAATGTGAATCATGAACACAGTGCAGTTTATACATTTAGCACCATAGCTTTGCATTATTTGACAGCTGCTCCCACCTCATTCCCATAATTTTTCATTGTATAGATAGAGAAGATTGTGTTATCTAAACAAAACCCGGTCCTGTACATACCGAACGTCTGTAGTTTTATATGGCTCTACTGTAAATACTATAAATACTTCAGGAAAGCAGAGCACAAGGACTATCAAACAATGATACATGTTGGCTTTGACCTAGACGCTGGCACTTAAAGCTGATATACACCCAGAAAGATTATGTGTCATGTGATGAACAGCTGGCCTCCCAAAGGGCAACACTTGAGAGAAATTCAGTATTTCTTTCAGTTCAGCTCTGTGGTGCAGATTTGGGAAAAACAGACGTTCTTAAAAACAATATCTAAAGAGTACGAGCCTCCTAGAGCTTTCGAAAAAATTTATTTCCGTAGTAATAATCATGATCACTTCCATGTTACCATGTTCTGCATGTTCCTTTTTGTCCAAGGAGTCTAATGGCTTTGAAGGCAGTGTAGATGGATGTAAGGGCTTCAGGTTCCTGTCGAAGGCAGCTGTGTGACAGCAAGGCAAAGTGGTGAAAATGCTCTGGCATTGTTTTAAAATGATATTGATCATTTGTTTAGGTGGGTCTTTTCTATGTGGCTAAAATGTGTTTTTTGCTGCTGTTCCCATCCACGACAGTTAATTGGTAAGTTTCCTGCACTAGCTCTCCTGCTACTTCTCTAAACTTGTCTGTGCTGACCTCCAGCTACTGTAGGTAATACACAAAGTACAACCCTACTTTATATGTATGTTAAAAAAACAAAACAAAACAAAACATTTCCTTTAAAGGACAGCTTGTGCACTCTTTCGTCTTTTTCTGACCTATGATGTTGATACAATGTCAGATACTCGTGTTAAACGATGTCAAAGTGTCACACAATGAGGTTCATGCATTTGGAAGTGAGCCCTGCAGGCTGTTTCAGTCGGCTCTGCACGCTGTGTTTTACAGTGTTTTTTTAACAGTGTTTTTTTTAATGTGTGCTGGACTTCCAAATATGGGCATGCCAGCTCATGCACACGGGGCTGTGCTGCTCAGACACCGCTGCACTCTGCTCTCTGCTTCAGGGATTACTGTCAGCACTTTGTTCAAGATGGCTTCAGTAAAGTGTTTTTTGCAGGTGAATGAAGGAAAAGAGGTGAGCACTAGACAGAAATTGTGAGTGTTAGTGTTTCTTGTGGATTTATTTCATGTGGATTCATTTACTTCCTCACCATGAGCACATAAGCTGTATTAACAGCTAACCTCCTGCTGCTTTGTCATGTTGAAGAGTGAGAAGCATAAGCTGTAAGTAACATTTTATCAGTCTTAGCTGTGTTTTTTTGTGTGTGTGTGTCAGTAAAGGGGTTGTGAGTACAGAGGAGTGCAGATGTGCACATGAGGGAAGGGGGAGGAGTAACCAACACAGACCGTTTAGAGAGAATGGAGAAAATAGAAGGAAGACAGAGGGCACGAGTCACAGTTTTCTGAAGATCTACAGACTTTACTGTTTGGTCAGTTGTCTTTAGCTGCTCTATAGGAGTCCAAAATCAAAATGAAAGACCCAAAAATGAGTAAAATAGCTCTCCTTTCACTACATAACAGTTCAACAGCTGCAGTTGGAGTCTGTGTTAACAATGCAGTGACGTGGCAAGAAAAGTCAACAGTGATTGCGGAATTATTTACTTCCTGTTGTTATTAAGTCACAAATGGAAGAAATTCACCGTAGTTTAGCTTCTAAAATTATTCTTTCAACACACAAATTTGTCCCAATAGATTGTTGTCATTTTCAACTTCATTTGCGTGCACTGTGGAGCATTAGTGGCCTCTGTTGGCTTGCTACTAGTGCCATTGACTTGTGCCAGCATTAGCATTGGTGGCTAAACGACAAGCCGTCCAAACTCTGTACTGATGTACTGCATCAAATGAGCTGAAAATAATCTCTATTGATAAAAATAGGTCTGGAGAAGTCGAAAATGAGGCCCAGTGTCAAAAATTTCAAGAATATCCCTTTAAAGTCAGTGTTTTAACTTCTCTCCTCTTTTCAATTGCTCACATTTTTTCTCTTGTCACTTTTCATGCCTCAACAGAGTGCAACACTGTGAGTATTCTGAAAAAAAGACCATGAAAGTGGGGGATGCATTTGAACGAAAAAACTGTCACGTTTTATTTGACCTAATGGCTCAAATCAAGTCACTGTTTTCCAGACGTTTCTTTTGTAATGTTGGTTGACGGATGAAAAGTCACATGACCTGTGGTGCTGAGCTCATAATAAACCCAGCAGTGTTTTGGGGGTTTCATGGTTCGGTATTACTTCTCCAGCATGCACACAAACAACACTGAAAGCCACACACCAGCATAATTAAACCAGCATGCGTGCACAGATATTCCAAGAAGTGGATTCGGTGTGTTTTCCAGTTTTTGACAAATTTTCCAGGACTGCTTGTGCTGACAAATTGATTTTGTTGTTTTTGGACTTGAGTTTTTTTTTAAGCTGTGGGAGTCTAACACTGCTGGCCCCCAATGGACACTCCTGCTGGATTCAGCGTCTCTGAATCTCAACAACAGCAGTTATCAACACCCATAGTCATAATGAACATTAATAAAATAATTTATGTGTATGAATGTCCCCCGAACATCAACATATGAAGAAGTATTTTTGGCTGGACAGCAGGAGGAGAGGCCAGTGCATGAGTGAGCGACCAACTTTCAAGATTGGTCAAACAGTCATTACTCCGTCCCCATTGGTTGTTCAAAAGTTGTCCATGTGAATGATTCATTACATCGACAGTGGGCGTTTCGCTGACTGAAGAAAAGAACCGAAAACCGAAACCCAAAAATGTCTCCACAAGCTGTTAAGTAATCACATAGATGTTGTTATTGTATTGTGACTGAGACCCTGATGCATCATTTAAAGAGACAAATTAATGTTTTTGACTTGAAATGAAATCACATTATCATCCAGAGTGGACACGGGACAGCGGGAGCAACAGCTTCCTGC
Organism: Naso vlamingii; assembly: GCA_029822935.1. Lineage (NCBI taxonomy): Eukaryota > Metazoa > Chordata > Actinopteri > Acanthuriformes > Acanthuridae > Naso > Naso vlamingii. The sequence goes on from JAPQLA010000010.1 coordinate 9,117,332, forward strand.
TTCTTGCTGCTGAGAACGGACCCTGTATCCCTCCGGCAGGAGCTGCATGGAGCATCAGTACAGACAGACAGGTGGAGGCTATTTTCTAAAATTTGGCATTTTTAAACTCATATTAAAGACACCACATACTACCACATCAGTGCTTTTTGGTCCTGTAACGTGGCTTTGTGGGTTGAAATGTCAGATATTTCTTTTTACAGCTTTCCTCATTCAGTTTGACTCAGTTCTCAGACACAGAAAGCACTTTTCAAACATTAAGCTCAAATCTCTGAACAGTTAGTTGCTCATAACAGATTGAAATTTTTCATTTATTCAAGCAAATTGCATTGTTTTGGTACATGTGAGAAAAAAGTCTGCAAAAAAACTCACTTGTATGTGGCTCCCTGATCAAAGCTTGATTTGAGTTGATTCTCAGTGAAATTGTCCAACTCTTTACAGCCTATGAACATTCTTTCATTGCTCACATGCAAAATGATCCATTCAGTTATCTACATCTGTGACACATACACGTATATGACATGGAGTGTTTGTGATGTCTGCCACAGTAAAAAGACCTCCAGGTGAGATGTGATGTTGACAGAAACCTGTGGTCAACGAAGATGAGAACTTATGGATATGGTGTTATGCAGTCTACTGTAAAAAGGTACAAAGGGTTTTTGTTTTTTGTTTTTAACTAAACTGCCACAGGTTTGACCATTGTTACTTGGTGTTTTTTGTTTTTTATTTAGCTTTTTCCCAAGGAGGTAAATTGTGGCAGTCATAATCATAATGGAATTTGTGAATGGGTTATATGTGAAAAAGCAGCTACACATTTTGACCAGTTTGGCTCAAATGATAACAAAACAACTTTTCATTTTGGTGGCACTCGAAAATTACATGAGACAGACAGAGGAACAGACGGACAGACAGACTTGTTACATTTCAGCTTTCCCTCACAACCTTGAGGCCTGTGGCAGACTCATAACAAGAACTGACACCCTTTCGGATGTCATGCCGCGCTGTAAGTGTCTCTGTGTCTCCATGGACAGTGATGTCATCTCTCCCAGTGTTAGATAAGAGCTCGGAAAGTCCCCTGTGCTTCACTGTATCAACACACTCTAAAAACTGGTTAAGTGAGATCTATCATCAACAAAAGTCCCCGTGCTCCAGTCCGTGGTCATCTTTTGAATATAAAAACATTCACACACATATCAACACCCTGCTCGTTACTGTCTTACAAAGAAATTTCTGTAAATATTTCCTTCATCTCTTGCTGAGTGAACAGCATTAGTGTGTGAATGGGGCGGGAGCCTGAGACACCACAGCGATGGTTTAATGTCTCTCACATCCGTGTGTTCTCGACACAGAGATGAGTGCGATCATTAGAAACCGCAGCATGGGCCCAACACAGCGTTCTACACAAAAACCTCATCGCCCACAACTTTCAACCAGATGAGTAGGCTGTGGCATTTGCATTGTGCAGATATCCTTTCATGCACAGTTTGTGTGTGACTGTGAGAAAAAGAGGTTAAAGACATGTTTGTCAGGTTTAGATTACAGCGAATGAGGTAAAGGAAACATCAGTATTGTCACACAGAAGAAGAAATTGCTTTCTTTTAATCACTAAAGCGATCTCAGTGTTGTTTCTTGAATCTACAGGCTACTGAGTTGTGTTGTCTTTCTAACTGAGCGCGTGTGTGTGTGTGTGAGAGTGTGTATGTGTGCCAGCAGCTGGATGTCATTACTCATGTTTGCATGTGCTCTGCTCAGCTCCCCTTTTGGCCTTTTGTAAGTGTCTGTGCACACCGCTGAGCAACCACGAGTTTTAATGTCCTCCACATGAAACTAAGCCGGTGCCAAAGTGAAAAAGCTTCCCATCAGTCAGTGGCGTGACAGTCAGGGCATTTTTTTTTTTTTTTTTTTTACAAGGCTTACTTATACTGGAGAAAGTTGGCTTTGGCATAATTTAGATTTGAAATGAAATCCTTCAAACCGGGAGCTGCATGTTAGTCAGCTGTCAGAAAAGTCACGTAGGGCTTATTAAAATGATGTGTTAACAAAAGATGTGTGACGTTTATGAAGTGAAGGTGAAAACAAAGGTGTGAAAGTTTCCAAAGTGAAAGTGATTTTTTCACATCCAAGTGAATTTGAAACATAAGCATTAGGGCTGTCAAAGTTAATGCCATAATAACAAGTTAACTTCTATTTAATGCCACTGGTGGACAATTATTGTTCGCATGTTCTGTGATTATGACCCTCAGCCCGCCCCGTAGTTTGGGAAATCAGGAAGTGATACAGCAGTAACTTTGTGGATGGAAGCAGGAACAAACCTCCTTGAGAAAAAAATGGATAAGGAAAAGTTCAGCTACAAAGCCAGATGGTTCTCTGCACAAAACCAAATTTATTTGCATTTACTGTCGATGTGAATTGAGTCACTGCTGGAGCACATCGAGTCTCAAACTCCACCTGCTGAATAAACATGCAGCTGATGCAGAGAGCGCTCCGCCCCTTTGCCACAGGCAGACTACGCTGGATAGTTTACAACGGAGATTCATGGGCAACTCCTCAAGCACCTTTGAGGTTATTCTGGAGAATATTCTGGACAGTATTTGTTATATTTTGGATTTTTGCAAAATAATGGACATATGGTTGCATAAAGCAAGCATATGTGTCCACTCCCATGCTGATAGGAATACTAAAAACTAGAAAAAATATCCTTTTAAGGTACATTTAGAGCAGGTAAAACATATATGATCAATTTACAATTAAATATGTTAATTTATTGACAACTCTAGTAAGCATACAACAGATGGATCCTGTGGAACATTGGCCGCTGGTGGTGCTATAGAGCAGTGAGTCATGAGTCATTCTTTTGTTTGTTGTTTGCCTCGTACTGTAGCGCACAGATAATGACACAAATTAAGCACGACAAATTTATGCAGATGGTCTAGTTTTATTTCAAAGGTGGACAGTGGTTGACAGTGATGTGCAATGCAACATTTTGCCAGCAGAGGGCCATGGATGGCAGAAGATGACTGCCAAATATGGCATGTTTCAGTCACTTCCCCTCCGGAACACGCCCCCAACAATCGGACTGGGTGGTAAATCATCCGTCAGCATACCTGAGTTTAGCCATAGGAACTGCGAAACTGGGAGTAAAACATACAATTATCTGCTCCAATTAATGGCAGTTGGACTCGACAGTGACCCTTACAACTTACCAAAGCACCAGTGGGTCAACAAACATTGACAGTTTTTGACAGAATTTGAGTCTCCTGACATTTAGTGTTAGGATACGTGATTTCAACGCCAGGAAAATACATAAAGCCTGAAGGCAAACAAAAGTCTGGGCGTCAGCCACCAATAAGGACGCTAATAAACACAGTTTTAACAGACTTTGTAGAAAGTTTTAAAGTGATCTGGTTAACTGTCTAAACTCGCTTTGTGGAGCAGCGTTATCCCCTTAGAAAGGAAAACTAGGTTTGTCTTGGCTGTTAGCGAACACTAACATTATGGAACCATTCCCCATTTGTTTGTAGAACACAAGACTCATCATCATGGATGCTTTTTAATAAATACCAACAAAAACTTTACAGTTACACAGAATATGAGTTAAGGTATGATTTTACCCAAAAATCAAACTGGCTACTAAAATCAACCTTTCTCCAACGTTAGTTGTTTCTGCAAATTTCAGTGACCCATTTGCTTCTTTTTTCTGTAGCTTTCGGCAGTTTGTAAAAAATATCTCCAACTTTTTGTTTAACCTATACATACAGTCAAATGTGCAACAGCTCTTTCTCATTTTAGATGTGTTTTTAATCTTTGGCGGCACACAAACTGTATGCTAACGCTGACATTCAGTGCCTTTCTGCCACTCACCAGGCATATCCGCGGTGACTTCCGACGACAGTGACGTCACATGCATACCCTCTAGGCCTATTGTAAAATTCGGTTTTGTTTTTTTTTGTTTGTTTGTTTTTTTTATTGGATCGATATCTTAGGCATAAAAACTATGCACAATGTGTTTTGTTACAAATAGTTAAGATGGTTCTGAGGATACTAGAGTTGATCGCCCACCTCTAGTCCAGCTGTTAGCTGGAGCTAACTGTGGCAGGGTGAAGGAGGGCCTGGGCAGGCTTCGAACCCCAGACTTCCAGGTAAGAATTCAGCGTGCTGACCATGTCGCCAGGCGCATTCGCAAGGCAGCCAGGGCGCACGCCAATTTGGAACAGCAGCTGTCAGACTATTCTGGTCCGCGCTGGAGACACAGAGTGTCTGCTGGAGCTTTGACAGTCACCATAAGCACTTTCATAACCTTCGTACAAAGGAATCTGTGCTGTGGCTGAGCAGCTTAAAGAAGCAGAGAGCCTCTCTGTGATGTTTGTGTCTGCACGTAGATGCAGTCCAGTGGTGCTTCTACAGCCGTCAAACACGCAAGAGAGAATCATTATATCAACATTTAAACAAGCAAAGTAGAGTGTTGGAAAAAATAGCATTAAAGGAATAGAGAGGGTGTTTTAAAGTGGGCCTGTATGAGGTACTTATGAGCGGACAGTGTTTTACAGCAGATGGCGGTCTGCACGCCCCCAATTTGGAGAAGCAGGCAGCAGGGCTGGAAGAACTGTCTAAAAATTAATGTTGTTGCATGCGAACAGGCTATATTCACAGAAGTTTCACCGGTTTACCTTGCAGCCAGACAGCCTGTTCCAATGGCATCACGTAAGGAATTTGTAGGAAAGGATGTAATACTGAAATCCTGACCTGATGATGGCACTAAATGAAGAGTGGTGGTATCCCCAAATTCACAAAGGCCATGAATGTCTGCATCAACAGTCCATGATTCCATCTAACAGACACTTCACTCCAAACCACAAACATTAAGCTGCTGATGTTGTGAGAGGAAAAGTCATAAGAATTCATCCTCTGGGCACCATGAGCGTCAGTGCAAAGTTTCATTGTAATCCTTACAGTATTTGGTGAGTGAACAGATGTGCATCCTCATGCCTGGAGCCACGCTGCCACCACGGCTGTCCCTTCAACACACCCTGAGTCAAGCCACTGTAGCAGTTTCCTGCTTCCTGCTGGCAGAAGAAAGACAACAATGCACTTCTAAATAGCTGTTGTTGTTGTTGTTGGGGGTTTTTTTTGTTTTTTTTAATTGCCTCCCTTCTGAGTTCCAGACAAGAAGATAGATCCCATTCTTGCGACTGTGCGTGCAGTAACAAGGAAGAGACAGACAGAGCTCGCCCACCGCTAATTAGCTTAGCTCAAACACTGGTAGTCAATGGGAAGTGCTAGCCTGCCTCCACCT
>JAPQLA010000010.1:9141526-9155236 GCA_029822935.1 Naso vlamingii
TCTAAACGGTCCTGTGTGCTTGTTGTGACTTGTTTATTTACCATGTTATGTTATTTTTAGACTCAGATTGGCACTTTATGTAATCTTAGAATCAAATACATTTACTATTGTTATAAATTACTGTTTACTGGCCTTGCAGTTTACATCAGGTGTCCTCATCCTGTCGCTCGTCTTCCAGCATGTAACACGTGAAGTAGCACAGTTGTTTGCAATAGCATTCGGTGTTGTAAAATAGCTAGAATAGCCCGTCGTTGTCCATGGAAACACGTCCGTCCCTGGCAAACTCAGTAACCAGAGTAAGGTGTGCATGTACACGTAGTCATTGACTTTTAGCTGCAAAAGACTTTTCTCTGTCGTGGTTTGTCTTTTTAGTTCAGTTTCTTGTTTTGCTCAGCTCCCTGTGTTTCTTGTTTAATTTTGGTAATTGTTGTCTGGTGTTGTATCCCTCATCCTGTCAAGTTTTCCTGCTGTTTGATTGCCTGCCAGGCCTTTATGTGTTTCACCTGTGCTGATTATCCCACCCGCGTCTTGTTTCTCTAATGTTTCCCCTCAGTCTTTGTCAGATCATCTGGTCCCCAGTTTTGTGTTGGTGTCCTCGTGCTCACTGTTTTCTCTGTGAAACATTTGTTGTTTGTTCATTTTTTGCATTTTTCTTACTTTTTTTTAGCGTTTCAGTTGTTCTCTCAGGTTTTGTCATTTTTCAATCAGCTCATCCTTAAAACTCGTTTTTAGTTTGTTCTCCATTTTTGTGTAGTGTTTTTGCTTTTGGGTTGCTTAATGTGACATTCTTAAGAAAACCAGTTCAAACTCTAAAGAGTTTGTACAATTTGCTAAATTCTGAACAAATATGCAGCTGATACTCTATTAGATTGTATAACTGTATTGACAACACTCAAAATTGTGATCTTGAATGTAAATCCTATTGCTTGACACTAATTTTCATCCGCATAACTGTTCTGCAGGTTTTTTTACGCATGCAAACACATGGCACTTCCAAAACACAGGTAGGTGCTCGGATACGAGTCAGTTATTATAACACGGTCCACAGAGCAGCGATTCATCTATAAAGTCAGGCAATTCCCCAGAGCTCAGCTGCAGCTGCACTGACGTGTTTTGACCCACCACCCTGCTAAAGTGCTCCACCTGACACGTGTGCCCTGTCAGAGCGGCGGGACCTATTCTCTGCGGACAGGAAGTTCATTTCCTCAGAGGATGGAGCCACACCTATTGAATTTTATAATGCCATATTATTTTTTCCCCTATATGTGGCCTATTTCTATCCTGTTTCTATTATGTTTTCTGAACTTATTGAACCCAAATGTTTTGATCTTTTTCTATGAACTCAAGCTGGAAGGTCAGTGTATCTCATAGCATAAATGCATCAATAAAGACCAAGTACAGCTTCACAGGTGTTGGGAAAGATTGGACATTGATTTCTTCTCACAGTTAAAATGGATGTTCCTGACGCTCGTGGTGCAGAGAGATGCACCCTGTCACAGACAGCTTTCTGAAGGTGTTAATTGAAATGTCATCACTCTGTGTAACATCTCATGAGATTGCTTCGTGAACTCATAAACCAGACAGATACTGTAAGCTCGTTTTTCTCCTCACTTTGTCCCAGTTCACTGGACTAGTAAACCAGACCCATAATGTACTTGGTGAATAAATTCACTTTGTGAAAAGCCTCAGGCCACGCTCCATTGGGAATACTTTGCAGAATTTGAATCTTAGTAGGTGTGATATCAGGTTAAGTGTAAATTTATTGGAGCAGCCTTAAACCAATCAGCATTGACATTGGCTGAATGATGTATGCTGTGTGCCCAGATCTTCAGTGAAACAGACAGACAAGCGGAGGGTAATGTCCGATCTGTTCAATAGTAACATAAATGCTGTTATACTGTGTTGTGAATGAGATTCTGACCCGCCATGCATCACAGAAAGAGACAAATACACGTTTTGTTTGATATAAAATCACATCATCACCGAGTAAGAGCAGCAAGAGTTCCAGGTGAATGTACCAGCTAGCCAGATTAGCTCAGGTTCCTGCGATTACAGAAGATGTAATGCATTATGATTGGCTGTACAGCGGTCTCACATTATGATTGGTTATTGCCTTCAGCACCCAGTCCGTTCTGCAAGTGCACAAGCGGTCCACCAACTACAAGATTTAATCTAAAATAAACTTTAAAAATGACTGTTTAATCTGCTAATAGCGCTAGCATGTTAACACAAAATTACAATGTTTGTGTCAGCATGTTATTTGTAATTAGCGTATTAGCATACCAACAGTGTCAGTCGTTTTGATCGACCAGTAGCATTAGCCTGAGTGGTGAGCACAGCACACACTCTCCAATATAAAGTACACGAATGTGTGTGATAGTAATCCTTGGTTTGAAAAACTCTTGCAATATTTGTATGTGTTGTCTCTTCATTGTGAAGTTGGTGCAGTTTTATTATGTTAATAATAATGTGACAATGATGTGTTAAAGATCTGCTTATTTTATGGACAAAAACAGTCATTAGGGTTAGAGAAGGATCATGGTTTGGGTTAAAATAAATTATTCTCGCCCGATCTTTTGCAGGTTAATGCATCACGTCTGCTGCATGCGCAGGACTGTGCGCTGATCTGGTTTGCCAAGCACATCTGGTACCTACACCGGCCTTTTGCTTCCTGGAGACAACGGCTCAGGTTTGGCAGCCTGCAGGCTACTGACAAGACAAGTGACAACTAATGTTTAATTTCCACAAGTTGTAAGACAATCCAGTAGATGTTGTTATATTGTGTTGTGATATTGGCTATTTTCATCAGTTTTAGTACTTTTTTACAGTGTTATTTTGTACTTGAGGCTGTGTGAGTCTCATGTCTGCATTGCACAGATCATAAGAAAGACTCCTACGTCCTATCCTTCCCGATGTGTAGTAATTACAAAAGAACGGTACTTTCCGGATCGCCAAAGTTGTTATCCATCTGGTCAGAACATTCCTTGTATTTGATATTGCGTAGTTTTCACTATCGAGGGGTTTTTGATAACCCGGTAAACCAAAGCTGTAGGCCTCTACTGTGATTGAAATACAGAAAACAAGCATTTCAGTTCTGCATCACTGAACTTAACCACTCCCGCTAGTCGTCGATTAGTCCGGTCAAAAATTTGCCTCTGCAATTCTAAAGACGACTAGCGTTGCCAGACTGATCTCTGATACCTGAGCTGAGCAGAAAGAGGGCGGAGCCAAGCTACCAGTTCACAGCAGCAGCACAAAACAAATGGGATAACATGGAACTACTGAACAAAGAAATTGGTTGCAGAAAAGTTAGTCCATTACACTACACTGCAAGCTTTGGCACAGAGCCATAAAAAGCACTTGCATGTGACTGCAGGACGCCACATATAGAGAACGTATACATTCTATACATTCAGAAAAGCCCCCCAGGCGAACTTAGTTTCTCCCTGTTTGCAGCACCGCTCCACTCAGACTACAGTTAGATACTTAAGGGTTAAATCTGTGGCGCTCGCAGGCAGACAGGCAGAAGTAAACAAAAAGGGGCTGGAGCTCCTCTCGGCTGCTGGAGTCGAGGCGTGACCCTGCAGATAGCCACCGGGCTATCATGAGGGCGTCTCCCTGAGTGACTGGCCAGAGAACAGAGAGGCCTTTGTCAGGGCTGTGTGCGAAAAAGTGCTGAGCCAAGCAGGCCCTCACCCCTCCTCCCACCCCCACGCTTTTTTCCCCCTCCCCTTTCTCCCTGCAGACACACACACACACATACACAAATGCTTATAAACACACTTGTCTGTATTTACCAGCGGTCCCAGGGGAAGAGGTTTTCGCTTCAGCTGGTTGGAGGTTAAAGAGGGGAGCACAGAGCCTGTTTTGTGGTTAAAACTGGATATGTTAGCGTTGCATTCTGGGATGCATCCCTGAGCTTTACTGCAAAGAGTTTCAAACCGTCTGCGTTTGCAATTAAATCAACTTTAAGAAAAAATGTCACCCGGCCCTTTCATCTGGAAAGCCATTATGGGGATTTAAATAGCTCCTGTTTCTGTGTGGCAAACTCTGTGTTTACTGCTCTGCTTGCAGTTTTCACAGTGCAACTTTGGCCAAGAGCACACAGACAAGAAAGAAACAAAACAAAACTGACATGTCTTTTTTGAAAGAGTCCTGGTTTGTTTAATGCTCGGGCAAAATGAAAATGTTTCACATAAATCAAAACATCAAATTATTCTTGAATTAGAAAAAAGGAGAAAAACATGTCAGCGTCTCGTGTACAATGCGCTGCACTCGGAAGACTTCAGGCTGTACAAAAAGTATGGCAATTAGTCTTTGAAGTAATTTGACAATCCAAAATTAGTACTTATTTTGTTGCAAAATGCTCTGAAGACGACTTGTTCTGTGCAGATAAAGGGCAGGCAGCCTGTCTGCAAGAGATTTGTGTTGAGCGTCTGTGTTTAAACATACAGTGACACTCACTTACCTGAAACAAGCACGTACTCTCTGTGTGAGGAACAAAAACAGAAAAATGTCCCAAAGGTGACAGCTGTGTAGCTGCTCTCCAAACCTTAATATATAGGGTAATATCAGTTCGCCTGCGCCCTGCAGCACAACACACTGCTCTGTGTTCATGTTTATGAGGCTCAGGTCAGGACTGAATTCTGTGTTTTCCTGAGGCCATGTGTTTCTGCACGCCCCAACCTCACACACAAATGTATACACTCCTTTAACCCCCTTGTCTACACAAAGCAGCTGCCTGAGGGAGATCGCTTTAGGAACCTGGTGACAGAAAAGTGAATCACAGTGCATGTAAGGTTGCACCTTTAGCCTGCGGGGGAAAGAGCACGTAAAAAAAGAAAAAGAAAAGAAAATGTGCTGAGCTCTGACATTGCCTTCAGGGCTTATGAAACGCTGCTATTGTTCACGCTAAATTATCTTCTGAGGGACTTCTGGGGGTTTAAATCACCGGTGAGTTGTCATAGAAGAGGCTTTTTTTTAGTGACTGACTTTTAAGAACTGTTGCTAACTGTTGCAGTTGTTTGTAAGGCGGCATACATGATGGATTTTTATTGATGCAAGCGGCAAGGCTCTGTGGATGGAAATTTCGCTTTGATCCAGACTGAACTATCCGAACAACTGCTGCAAGGTTCATTGTCCTCAGCCAATCAGTGTTGAGTTTCAGAAATGATGATTACAGTGGCTGACACGGAGCTGTGCGACACAATTTCACAGGCTCCAGATGATTTTCTTAACCTGGACACAATGTAGTTACGTTTTCCGACCTGCCCAGGACCCCCACAAGTGCAGCAAACATGGTCACATTGGCTCCCTCCTCTGAATGAGCTAATAAAAGCAGACGGTGTACATTGTGTGAACGACCCGATTGAAGCAGTGATCTAAGTTTATTCCAGTTATGATCAAGCAACACGATTTCTTGCGATAAACATTGCGTTCATGGCTTTCTGTCTGAACGCAGCTTAAGACCTGCCGACATGTCTTTAAAGCATAAAACAGCCTTTAAGCCCTTTTTGCATGGCAAAAAAGTGAGTTACCATCGTTCATTTTAAAGTGGGTAGTCTGTGCAGACTGCAGGGGGCTCTGAAAATATAAAGTCACAGTGGGCAAGAAAGTTGAAGCAGGGTCAACCCGATGTCACTCTTCCATGACCGGAGCTGAACCACCGTGCCACGAGGGAGACCTTAGTTTGCATTTGCAAATCAGCCGACACTCCCAGGCTGCTGCTCAAACCTGTAGTGATAACGGCATCGCCTGATGTGGCCTGAAATGGCCCCTTACGTCGATAAACATTCCGTTCGTAAAGCTTCCCTCAGGGTTTTAAATATACATTAGCATAATTTTAGGTCTTATTCTGGTTTTGATCCCACTTTGAACGTGATGTTTGCATGAACAACTGAGAAATCTGGTTTTCCAACTTGTTGAATAAAAAGGGTTTCAGTCTGTGTCGCTGCAGGCCTGTTTTTGACTCTTTCACATCCAGCAAATCTGTAGTTTCTGCACTGACTGACTTACCGCAAGATTAGAGTATGAAGTCAGTTTAGTTTTTGGCTGCCTGGTCTGAATTTGTCCAATCTGGTGTATTAATTCTCATATCAAATCCAAAAAATAAATAAATAAATAAAAAATAAAAATTTTGCATCGATTCTTTTTACTGTCAGCGTACCTGCAAACTGATCAGAAACCTTGATAAGGTTTTTATCTGCAAAATTGCAAATGATGTTTACACGTGCAGACACAACAGTCCGGGGTCATTTTCCCATTTCATGTTTTAAAGGAAGACTCAGTGGAATTTACTGAAAATTAAAATATAGACATGGAAAAGTAATCCTGCTCAATCATCACTTCTGGACCTCTGTACATGTGTGGTGGTGACTGTATCTGCAGAGCTCCGCCCTCTGCCTGAATCTTGATGTGTAGGTTTTTTCGGGATGTTTCTGGGTGGGGAGGGGGTGCGTTTCCCCCAGCAAATGACAGCACGCAGGTGAGGTTGAGAGCAGCGGAGCACAGTGACTGGACGCCGTCCAGACTGCAGAAAGTTACAGACGCGAACAGCCTGAAGAAAAGGAAAATATAGCCCTATGAGGTGAAACGGCAAGCGGATAAAATTTGTTCCAGAGTGTGAGTGAGTCTTGGAGCACTGAAGGAGAGGCTGGGAGGAGCGATGTGGAGTTTGCCTGCTTTGTGATGGACACGTAGGTGCTAAACACCGGCGGTTAGCTTGTTAGCTTGCTGTATTATCAACTTCTCCATTAAACAAATGTAATATTCCTACAAAACTTGCTGTGAAACATTAAGTAAGCAGTATAACAGTTCTTGTAGTACACGAGTTACGATACTTCTTGCGCGTTGAACCGAGGGGAGGGGCCCACTTTGAATGTTGTGTTTACAAACGGCAGCGAATGAATGCTGCTGACTCCAGCTTTAATGCAGAATCAAAAAAGGTCAGTCAAACCCAGCAGTATGAACAAGCGTCAAAACTGTTTTGTGTCAAATGTAGGCATCATAAAGATCAGTCTGACAAACACAACATGATTCAGCAGCCCGGTTTCCTTTTACATGCGAGGCAAATCTTTTTAAAGTTCACAAAAAATAAATAAATAAATAAAGTGGTTAGAGTGGTGATAGCGGTATATGGCTGTAAAAAAATGTAGAAGTAGAGGTCTCAAACCAGAAACAAAACAAGTGATCGCCCAGGCAACGTACAACTTGGCAATGGAGAGAGGTCTGCAGGAATTACTTTCAGTTTTTGGTCCACACGTATCCGTTGTTGTTGTTGTTGCTAGCAGCCATGTCGCGTTATGGGGAAACTGGAAAGACGTCAGCAGAAACCGCCGTTACGTGATTCAAAGTTCGCCATGAGTTTCCACCTCCCAGTTTGCACATTAACTATTTTTTCGCTTGAGTCAAAAACCACCTCATGTGAGCATAGAAACTGTTTTGCAAATTAGAGGATTTTTTTTCTTGAATTTTGGCGTTTCCATCACCCTTTTCCAATGTGATACTTGAAAATGCGCGTAAGAACGGTGATGGAAACCCAGCTACTGCATGGGCCGGAAAGAATTTATTTAATCAGGCTACCAGCAGTTACCAGTGGGGTTTTCTTGCTGTAAGTCAGAGTAAAGCTTTGCCTTAAAAAAAAATCTGAGTTTTAATGTTGTGTGAAAGAAATGTCGCACAAACCATTTTAATTGTCCATAAAGTTTTAATGAAAAAAAAAACAGCAATGTACCCATTTAACAACAAAAGAAATTAAGAGAAATTGTAAGTTTTCCAGAGCCAAGCTCTTATGTACAGCATATTGCACTAGAAAAAGAACAAACATCCCCAGTCCTCCTCCTCCTCCTCCTCCTCGTTCCCTCCATCGCTCCATGTCCTGTGCTGTGTGAAAACTGTGCAGCAGACACAGAGCAGTCCCAATGATAACACAGCCAATGCTTGAACAAAACTGCTACATCTGGCCTGGGTCTCACTTCAAAAAGGACACATGAATGTGAAATCCTTGAGACCACTCTGAATGTAAAGAAAGCAAGGTGAAGACGATGCAAACCCTGCGCGCACGCGGCGCCGCAGTCTGAAAGAAGTTCCACTGTTCAGTTCATGTGATAAAAGAGATATTGTGGTTTTCACTCCATTAAAATTACATTCAAACTCTTAAGATACAGATTTTTTCAGGAATGTTGGACATGCATTTTTACTCCATTTACAAATATCAAAAAAGCCCTTGAACTGAGAGTTACACAGCAGACTTGGCAATATCTAAAATCAAAAATGCCACAAAAAGCAATCATAGAAAAGCAAAAAAGTCGTCGTGTTGTAGTTTTTTCTTCATCTTCTTACAAAAAGATGTGGAAAATTTCCGCTAAAAAGTTTTATAAAGACAGCGACAAGAGCTGTGTCAAATTCATGTCTAATGTATAAAAAACACCAAATCACAGCACTGACAGTAAAGATGCACTGCTTCTTGGATATTCAAAAAACTGATCGGATAAGTTTGATATTAAAGACACTGAAGGTTGAACAAATAGAAAGTGTTTCACTTGAGTCGGGGTTGCAACAGTGGTTCGTAACGACAGGCTCAGATCAAGGCCACACCCACTCAGTGGCTGTTCAACCCATCTCACACACAATTAATACTGGGCACCGCGGTGGCTCGTTCCTCCTTCAAATGTAAACCCACAGCCCTGCTAGATTGTAGAGAATAAAGCACAAAAAATAGAGATGCACGATATTACCAGCACGTTATCGGTATCGGCTGATATTGGCTTTAAAATTAAATATCAGATATCGGCCAGCGTGCCGATATTCACCGATATAACAACCAATAAAATAACAGGCTGCTGTTTCCTTGATTAAACGCCGAGTTGATGCCATGTTTCCCATGTTCCCTGGGGACAGATGTTCCGTTTACTGACTTTGTCTCCTGTGAAACAGGCCAAAGTTGCCCTGGTTGTGGGTATAATTCTGACTGCCTCAAGGAAAGCATCATCCAGTTTTAGTGGGATGGATCTTTCTTGTTTTGTGTAAAAGCAATTTTCATAAAATAAATATGACATGTTTTACATAAGTCTAAGTATTTTTTTTCTTTTGCACAAGGAACGAATATCACATCATTTTAAGCTTTGTATTATCTGCCTGCATTTGCCGGCGGGCCAACACGGTGAGAATGATACTGTATGTAAAGTCACTACAGAAGAGACTTGATGATCTCCGCAATAAGGTGTGGAGAAAAAAATAAACTCAGTATATATCGGTATGGATTATTGGCCAAATGAGTTGTAAAACATCGGCATAACAGGTAACGGCAAAAAATCCAATATCGTGCATCCCTAACAAAACCCGGACGAGCCGGGCCGATCCAGCATTTTACAGATCTTTAAGAGTTCCAGGAATCTAGAGGGGAAGTTCAGCACAGGAGTAGAAAGAGAGAGGCGCAAAATACAGTTTACATGTCAAAACTTGTAGTTTTTCTACAGTGCACATTGATTGCAAACAGTCGTTTCTGATATTGAGAAGGTTTGCGTGGTGAAACTCGCCATTCGTGCTGAGAGATGTAAAAGGCCGAGCCTGTGCCTCGTGAGCTGATGCGAGGAATCCAGCTGATGTTTTGGTTTTGTTTTTTTTAAAGGCACCACGAACACACTGTGCCGATTGTGCCGACTTCATTGTATCAGAGCGTGTCGATCTCACAGAGCCCGAGTGAAACTTTGATTATTATTTATGCCAAGTGTTGATGATGATGTGGCAGGTCTGTTACTCACAAGGCACATTTTGTACATTTGATTGTCTGTTGTTCACGTGATTTGTAAAGACTCACACCATGGGTGTGAGAACGCACGAGGCACATGGCTTTAGTCCAACCTCCCCACACACACAGGCATCAAACACTCAACTGAATGCACGTCAACAATGAGAAGAAAAAGGACTGTACACACTGAGTTAGCATTTATACAGTAGCACTGAGCAAATATACACAAAATAAATTAGAATAAATTATCGAAAAGAAACCAAACAAAATGAAACTTGTTCTGAGTGAGGACCGGGAGTAGTTAAACATGAAGATGTCGGATGAAACTTTAGACTGAAAAGTGCGTCACAACTATCTGAATTGGCTCAGCGTTCAGTGTTTGCAGGAAACAAATGTTTGGTTCAGCTCCTCTCAACAAAAAAAACAAAAAATAAACAATCTGTAACACCCTTACATGCTGACATCGAGTAAAACTGATTTGGAAAAAAACAAAATAAGAAACACCTTTGCTTGTTTGGCATCGTCTACGTCCGTGAAGGAGCAACAGCGTCGATGCGAGGAGTCGTCGCTCGAAGGCAGACTGTTAGCAAACACAGCTCATACGCATCAGGTATGTTTAACTACTCCCTCAAGAAAAGAAAAAAGCAGAAAAGGAAACCCATCAGTGTCTTCAAAAGTTCATATCATGAATCTACAACAGACCAAAAATAATACAACAAATGAGGATTCTTTAACATCTCATTGAAAATCCTTAAAGATGTTTTCCTTAGTAACTCTTACACTGAGAAACAATGGCTGAAGCTGCAAGATGCTAACGCAGCAGTTGCTGCACAAGGATGTATAAACTTTCTATTTAACCGAAATGTGTCTAAAAACTTTTTGTGAACTGTACAGAAGCTGTTTCATGTACCGACGGCACTTGAATGACAGGTTGAGATGATACGTACGTGTATCAGCACATCGGGAATAAATCAGTGCTCAAGACATTTAGATTCAGACCTGCGGTGAAATTAAATTAAAATGCATCTCTGTAACAAAGATAATCTGTGTTTCAGTGAGAACACAGTCGTATTCTGGGACATTTTCCCCAAGATTTCACCTCCTTCAACTGGCTTGAATATTGCTCAGCCCTAAAAATGCTGATGTCATCCCTCTGGCAGGCGACCCACATTGCAGCAGAGGGCAACGTTGCGATTGTCAATCCAGCCGGAGAAACACATCCTGAAAAGCTTCAGAAAATGATGAAATCTATCCGAAGATTTTCAGGTGTCTGATTGTTTTCCAGTGCCCTGATTAGGGATGGGAATATGATTCTTATTCGTCCGATTCTTCACCATTTCCTTCACTGATTCCTCATCAACCTGTGTGAGAAAAAATGGCCTACGCAGGTTTTCACCGTGCAAGCAAATGTTTAATCTTTTCTGTATTAGCAACAGTTTGAATGAAATAAGAATAAGGCCCGGAATGAATTTCCAATTAGGTTTTCTTAGTTACAGAAAAAGCTGCTAAGTATAGCTGCAACAATAAATCAAATAATCAATTCTTCGATTAACCGTTTTAGTCATTTTTTAAATTAAAAAAAAACAAAAAGAATTGCTGGCTTGGCCTCTTAAATGTGAGGATTTGCTGCTTTTCTTTGTCATTTATGGTAATAAACGAGGAGATTTTGTGTTTTGGACTATTGTTTGGACAAAAAAACAATTTAAAGCATCACATTGGGCTTTAGGAAACTGAAATAAGCATTTTTTGCACTTTTTTGACATTTCATGGAATAAACAACTAATTGATTAATCGTAAAAATAACTGGCAGATTAATAGATAATGAAAATAATCATTATTGCAGCCTTGCCGCTACACACTGCCCTCATGTTACTGTAACGGACATTAACCCTTGGTAACAGACGTGCTGCCCGGTTGGCAAGCAGCAGCACTCGTGCCAAAAGGCATTCCTGGGATTTACATCGATGTTGCACACAACGGTGTTTAAGCATAATGCTGAGAAATTCCAGCCTTTACTGAAGTGATCGTTCAACAGATTTTAAACCGAACACTGTCGTCATGAAATGAAGCAACGTTTTAGACTGACTGCCAAGCACAGGTGCATGATGTCGCTGTCATAAAACCAAGCCGGCATCAGTGAGAGGAACTGATAACCTCGGAGGATGAATCTGACAATTTGGAAAACGGTTCTCGATTCCCATCCTTATCCCTGATCGTAACCCCATAAAGGAGATTTGTTCGACTTTGTGCTTATTTGGCTTCAGAAGATTTTGGAAACAGTAAGCACACCCTCCTACAGACACATGATCACAAACTGAAACGCAGTCACGATGTTACTTGACTAAAATATCTTCAGTAGACCTTAATTCAAGTATGCATGTGTTCATCCTTTCTGTGGGACTTCAGAAAACTTTAACACCGTGAGTGGTGTTGATGGATGAAGGACTGACACAGGTTCATATAAAGTCCCAACATCTACAGTGGATCTGGTAAAATATGCAGTAATCTGACCAACAGTGTAACACCTCCACAAGTTCATGACAACCACTTTCAACTCAGCCAGTGCGGAGCAATGAAGGACAGGTTCAGGGCTTTTTGTTTTTCTGAGAATAAATTAGAAATGTGCCTCGAGTCCTCGAGGTTTGAAGTCAGTAACTTCAGCACAGAAATGTCCACGTCCACAGTTTGTCAGCAGAAAATCGGGCAAATCTTCAAACTGATGTCTTTCTTATGACTTCCTTGATGCAGAAGAGTTGTACTGTGACAGGAGAGAATAAGGCATTCCCTGGACTGATGGAGGTCCTTCAAGACTTGAAATAGCAAATAAAAAGAGCAGTCTACTGTACAAAATAGGTTATCTTACAAATATTTCGAAAATATCTCTTCAAACGCAATGGCTCCTTTTTGGAAAGACGAAATAATAAAAACAAAAACAAAAAAAACAAAGAAACCAAACTGTAATCAGTCTCCGTCCAGCGGTGACCAGTGTTTTCTTCATCTCATCTTCATATTCAATTAGAAAACAAAATCCAAACCCGTGTTCCTTCTTACAGTGCCATCTCGTAAAGTCTGGTGCCTTGTTCGCCCTGAAGGGCTGAGGTGAGGCGAGCAGGAAGTCCCTTCATCTCTGCTCTCCTCTCAGGCGGGGGAACAGAGCCTCTCTGGGAAACAGAAAGCCAAACAGGGCCATGGTGAGGCGCATCCAGGCGGGCAGGTTTTGTCTCTGATGCCTCATGAACTGACGGAAGACAGAAAAAGCACACACATTAGTTCATTGTCGACAGTTGGAGCACGTTAAATCACTGTGGTCATCAGAGCGTTTCAGAAACAGTAACTTCAGTGCCGTTTTTGACCTGTGGTAAACTCTGTGAGCTCGAGCCATATGACCAAGTCGACTTCATGTTTCCACAACATTAGCTTGTGTCTAGAAAACACGTGTGTCACACGCACATCCTGCCTGATACGCCTGCACAGTTTCAGGTGACAGTACGAGTATCAGCTGCAGTGGATCTCTCACTGCTTACTGACAGGAGTTATTGTTGTAAAACTCTGTTTAGTTGTTTTCTTCATAAAATAGTTGATGGAAGGACAAAAATGACCATGTTAAAGGTTGTGCGGAACAAACATCACGTCCGTCTCTCACTGTAGAGCGGAAGTTCACATGGCCAGCGCCATGTTTGTCCTTAGAGAAACTTCGGTCTCTGGCAGAAAACAACAATCTTTATTGAAAACTACAAAATATTAAATTAAAAGAATGTTTCAACAAGACGGATAATAATGTTAGTGACCCAGAAAGAACTGTTATTCTGTGATTACTACGTTTCGGGAAGACTAGGAGCCTTTGGTAGGAGTGTTTCTACCACTGAGTGCGATGTCGACCTGAGACTCAGCTCCGTAAAGCAAGCTGAGTCTCACATCGAGGTGTCACGAGGAGGAGGAGTCAACTTTTCCCTCTTCAGAGT
>JAPQLA010000010.1:9164824-9176053 GCA_029822935.1 Naso vlamingii
TGAGTAAACTGTATGCGGCCTATATGCTGCTACGTTCTAGAGGCAACTACTGTACTTTTTACACCACTATACTGATTTTACAGCCATCGTTTCTTGTGTTTTTGCAGGTTATGATTTGCAAAACCTGTCATGAGCTTCTATGGAGATAACTGCCCAACATCTTTAAACAATCCTATACTGTTTAAGTTGTCAAAATCAGCTACACTTTGTCAAAAAAATACAACATTAAAATGCTGTTTTACAATGAAGTTATTATGGGTTAGGGTTAGAAAGTATTAATGCAGAAATGAAATAAACATTTTAACATAACATTCTAGAAGCAGCATTCTGCATGAGTGCTTTTACTTCAGATCATTTAAACACATTTATCAGAAAACAAGTCATGTTATTTATAATATCACATAACTTAACATAACTTGACTTAACACAACATTACTTAACATAACAAAACATTTTTTAACATGATGTAACATAACATAACATAGTACAATATAACTTGACACAACATAACAAAACTTAACATAACCTAACAACATAGAACATTTTTAACATAACATCAACAAATTATAACATCTTACAACATAACTTGACATAACATAACAAAATAAAGACAGGTTCAAATGTCCTCAGATGCATCCTTGCTTCATAATGACTTGACAACAATGTACAGAGCCACTTTTAGTTCAGGCCCTGAGGGCAGCCATTGTTGAACATGGTGTCCTCATCTGATGGATGCACAGTGACAGCAGAATAAACAGCTGCACTGGCTGGTGACCCTCGTTGCATGGGCACTCCTACCCATGGCATGACTTACAAGAGGAAGAAAAAAAAGCAGAGTGGAATCAAGCCTTATCTGCAAAAAAGGGGTTACTGAGTGCAAAACAGCTCGGCAAGAAAAGTGAGACTATTTGATCCATCGTGTGAGCCAGATTTTTCCCAGGGGACGATTTCTAGATGAAAGCAGATGCTGCTGCCTCTGCGGGGTGCGTTGGTCATCCTGTGCAGGATGTTATGTTTTCACACTGTCCCACTCTTTCATTGTACAGCTGGTATTGTGCGAAGTGTGATTTTCTCGACTTGTCAAAAAATTCCCGTGCACAGTTTACTGGCAGACCAGCAAACAACCCCTGCTCAGCCACGTTTAAGCTGCGGCTTGACGACTCCCAACCCCCCATCCACACCAACACCCTCCAACTCCAATCCTGCAGCGAGAGGGACCCCACCCAAAATTTGGAAGAAGACATTAGACGGTGGTGGTTGTTGTTTTGCTCACTCTCCCTCCCTCCCTCCCTCCCTGCCTCCCTGCCTCCCTCCCTCTCTTTGTATGTGCCCATTAGTTGTCAGTTGTTGAACATTTGAATAGACTGCAATGCTTGGAATAAATAAAAAATAACATTGTTTTCAAGAATTTTGCCCTTAATCTCCACAATCTAACAAGAATTCTTCCCCTTTGCATGAGCACAATAAAAAAAACAGACCTTGTTACTCATTGCTCATATAAATACCATCATTTCTTCAGTTGCATTATTCAATTGAAGGTTTACATTTTTGGTTTATTATAGCTGCAACATAAAGAGTCAGCTCACTGACTAATATATTATATTGGCAACAAATGTTATACTAATTTATTGTTTTCAACAACTGCTTAGATGTTCATGATTTGAAGGACACAGCTTTGTTATGTGAATAATTACACACAAATACCTCACAATTAAAGCATCTTTTGAAGACTCAAAAGCTACATCAAAACAAAAAACCCCACTGGAATTAAAAAGTTTAGAACATCATTTTTTGCAACAGTTTGATGTGGAACTCAGACATTTAAAGCTACTTTTCGGAGGTGGAACCTTTCAAAAATTAATTAGTCCACTGTGTGCTGCATTTGAAAAACAAAGAAGAGAGAAAAAAATCAAATCACCCATAAGCATTTCATCGCTTTTTTTCTCCCCAGACTTCCCTTTATCAATAACTAATTAATGTTCCCAAACAACAGCTCCAAGAATAGTGCATTTCAATCACAGTCAGTTATCTCATTGCCAATGGACTCTGGGGAATACAGCAATTTTTCATCAGTTAAATTGTGGTTTGGTGAAGTGTTTCCGAAAACAGAGCCGTTAACCACATTTGTGTTGCAAATCGGATTTGTTCTCTGTTGGCAGGGAACATAACATGATACGCTGTCAACGCGACAGACGCAGAAACACGAATGTCATGCATTGTGCAATCTCACTCACTGTTTTTAAGTTATTTGCTGTCTTTTACTTTCAAGTGCACAGCTTCAACCCCTTTGAAGAGGGAAAACAGCCTTTGTGTCTGCGCTGAACTCAGAACTTGTCATCCAAACTGAAACTTCCAGTATCTCTTGTGTGTCAGCAGCAGCGGCAGACAATGTGTCCCAGCCCATTTTTATTCGAGCAATTTTCCCCAGTGAGGCAGTCAAAAATTATCCACAGTGAGTTATTTCTGACTACGTGCTGCCAGCAGAGGTGATAAAGCTCTGGATGTTGAAAATTTTCAAAGTTCACTGCATAATGATACAATTTGCTTTGTGCGTTTTTCCCTAATGGTGCCTGACGTCCAGACGCTTTGTCTTCAGTCTTCAATCCATTCCACACCCAAACAACTCCATCAGTGTTTGTGCTTGTCATGCGTGCACCTTTCGCATCACAATTTTATGGTTTTGATCCCCTTTCCATTTCATTATCCACCTGAATCTCTGTTTTTGGAGGCTGTTTTTCGCATAAATTGATTGTGAAATTCAGTGACAGTCGCCAAGTTTTCACAGGTTATTGGAAACCTCTGTCCGCCTCCACCTCCTCCCCCTCCTGCCTGTTCTGTCAACACCTCTTGATTTTTACCACAGGTACAGCAGAAGCGCAGCCAATGAACACACCTCTCCCAGAGTTCATCCAAAGGTAACACATACAAAACCCAGGACCTCCCCAGGGGAAAAATTTCCTCATGATTATGAGTATTGTGACACCACTTTAGTGCTTTGATTTAAAATGTCAAACCAAAGCAGTAATAGTGGGCATGTTTCGGGTGAAGCCTTGTATGGAAATAAATTTGTTGCACTGTGTCATTCAGTTTCCCTTCACGTATTTCCAGCTGCGATTGCAAGTGGAAGTAAATGAACTCTTAATGATTAGTGAGCAGCAGCGGCGGCTCAGGTGGTAAACAAACCATTTGTCAGGCAGACTGGCAGCCTGGTGACACCTGTGCGACATCCAAAACAATTCAAGATCCAATTTGCAGGCTTCCTTGTAGACATATATCATTGTTGTTATATTGTTAGTCTAATATCACCAGGTTATACCTCTTATTACTTGAAATCCAGTGTGATATTGCTCAGTATCTGTTATGATTTGATTATATCACGTAACACACTTGTTGTGGGACTACTTCTCCTTTTTTTTCAAAGGCAGCCAGACTTGTTTGCTCATAAAGCCAATTCAACCCTCGTCCAACACACATGAATATTTCAGAACTGATGAAATGTCAGAACTGTATTTTTTTTTAATTGGAAGACCAAGACTCTTGACAGACATACTCATCACTTGCATAAACTGTAAACAATTCTCACGGAGGCTTTAGGCTGGGCTTATGTCTCGTTTCCACTTACGTATGTGTATGGAGGGGGGTCAACCAAAAATCTATTCTTTCCTATGAGAATCTCCGTCATACGCGATGTGGCTGTGAACTCCTCCCCTCCATAGTATTTCAGTCTGGAATTTGCCTCAAGTATGTTCAAAAAATTGAACTTTTGGCGGTGGATTTCAGAAAAGCCGTATGACAGTGTGCTGGCATAGCTAACAAGCTGCTTTAGCTAACAGGCTATTTTCTTCAGTTCAGTTGCTAATTTAAATTGTCAAATGAGTTTGTATCGTTAAAAAGAATAAGATTATAGTTGTAACACATCATGAATCTGTTACTGTAAAGTTTCTGTCCTTCCATTAAAAAATGCATCCCTTGCTTTGGACACTACGGGCATTATCCATATATTACGGATCTACAGACACCAGTCACATATGTAAGTGGAAACGAGGCGTTAGAGTTGAAATGGTAACCAGAACTGACATCTTTTTCAGAAATGTGTGACAAAGTACTCTTGAACCAACCAACAGACCATTAAAAACAGTACCAGGAGCACCTGTGCACCGACCTCTGTGCAGAACCTTGCTTGTTAACCTTGTTTTGAAGTATTGGGTTTGTAAAAAATATTTTATTTGAGAGCCAGTTTAGTCATTGTTGTCTTACGGTCACGATGTCCCTTTGCTCACCAGTGTAAGTGCCTTGATCAGGAAAACCAGTCAATCAAATACTTGTGGAAGACGATCCAAATCATTTTCAGAGGTAAATGTCAGCAAACTTTACAGACAGAAAGATAGACGGACAAACTAACGGATGGACAGACAGACAGACAGTCAGACAGATAGACAGATAGATACTTTATTGTTGCTTGTAACAAGTAAAATGAAACATTGAAGTAAGCCAACAGAATTGCACATGCGTTTGCATGGGTTAATTTTGAACCAGATCGTCAAAGATGGATGTTTTTAACAGACGGTTTGTGTTGTATTTTACAAAACTCTCTGTAACTTTCTTCCTCGTATCAAAGGAATTAGGTTCGTATTGGACAGTTCCACACCTCTCAGTTTCCATCCAATGCTTTTACATTCGATGCTAACGTAGAAATCGGCGCACTCTGTGTATGGAGGATGAAAACTTGGGGACATCTGTGCAGTGAGTCTGGCTTTCATGCAAGTGTTTGAATTTGTGCCCCCATTGACCTGCAGTTAATGTTTGCATTTTAATGAACTGCAACCACAGTCTTACTGTAATCTTAGCTTTGCCTTAGCTGCCATGCACAGTTATTGTAAAGAGCACAAAATTTTTAAGTTTGCATTGCAAGTAAAAATTGAATGTAACTTGGGGTTTAAGCTGTTGGGTTTCTTTTTAGCAACATAGCTGTCAAATAATGCAGTTAGTACAATAATAACTATACTTGTAAGAATAAGGGCAAAAAATATGACTGTCATTAAAACCATAACTTTGTGTCTATTCAAATAGAAAAAATCACTCTCGAGACGTAAGTGAGCATGTCGTTTTGAGGTTGCTCAACCCTTCCTTGTTGTTTTAAGGGAGAATGAAGTGGATGCACCGGGGTCGTCTGTCCGTTCACTCTCTCGCTGCTCTTCAGTTTAATTCTTGTAACTCAGTGTGCACTCAAGTAGCAGTAATGGGATTTTGGGAAGCCTGTGACAGATGTGATGAACTGCTTCCCTCTCTTTACAGAGGGTTCAAGGGGGGTGGGGGAGATAACATGCTGGTGAAAGATATTTCTGAGTTTGTTTTTTTAGGGTGAGAGAGCTTTCCTGCAAAACACAGAGGCGGTTAATCTTGTTACCTTGTTATCTTGACAGGTTTGGAGCTCTGACGGGGCTCAAAAGTTCAGATGCCACTGTACAAGATGTACCTCAGCATGTGCTCTGCGCAGTTCTTCATCTCTGCTTTTATACAGTTCCTCTTCAGAGATGTCACACAATTTTCAAAATACTTCATTGGCTGCTAAAGTGTTGGTAGGTAGGCGCTGTGCAGTGGATTAAAAAAAGAAAGCAAAGATAAATCATTGAAGGAAGGAGACATGGATAGAAATAGAGTTGGAGTTGCTCTTGTTTCTACGGTAACTGTCGATGGGGAGGTACCAGGGATGAAAGTGGAGGGAAAACAAACCTCCCCGCTCCGATGGCAACAGCACAGCAATTGGTTCTCGTTTCCTGCGAGGACAGGAAGAAAAAAACATAACAAGGTCCCCTAGTAGCCCAGGAGACACAGTTCGATGTTGCATCAGAAAGCAAGAGGCAGGGCAAAATGAGCACGCAAACATGCACACTCAACTTGTACATGCACACACACACAATCACATGCTCCACTTCACCCTGCAGCCGCCCCTCCCGCTCATGCTCTCTCACTCTCCCGCCAAAACATCTACAGCACGTGAAACCTGCCTAGAAACCGAGGGGAAACTTCCGCCTTGCTGTGATTGGCTGAGCTCCCTAGCAACCGCGTATGCCCAACCAGCCAGTCAGGCGCCTTGTGAGAGGCACACTGACCCAATGAAACAGATTATTCAGAGGCGCGGGCAGGCACAGTGACCTGGTAACAGTCAGGAGAAGAAGTCAGGGAGACGCTGGAGGGAGAGAAGAAAAGCCCTCTGCGATTGGCTCACAGATTTCCTCTTTGTTCTGATTGGCTTGATGCATTTCTCTTTGCAGTCATTCATACATTTCTCTGCCTGCCTCAGCACTAGCTGCTCTGTTTCCTCCACCCTCAGCCAGTTCGTTCAACTTCCACAGTGGCCACCCTGCCCTCAAGGAAATCCACTGCCCAAGGTCAAGGCAAAGACTGCGCTGCTGAAATGGGATTGGTTTAGACAAGCAGGAGCAGAACAAGATCCTAGTAACAAGTCTACCTCATCATGTCAGTGTGGGATTAGATGCTTGTGATCAACAACTTGTTAAACAACACAAGTGCTCTTCCTGTTGTCGCTGCTGATGAGCTTGTTATTGTGTTGCTTGTAATGGACACGGGCCAGTGAAAGGCTTAATGAGCTTTTCACTTCATAATGCAGCGTTTGACAGGGCTTGTTCTCCGGGCAAGTTGCGAGACACAAATGAGAAAATTGTTGGTTTGTTTTGAAAAACTTCGCTTTTGAAAAAAGCCCAGGCGAGGTTTGCAGAGTCTTTTTAAACATTCCAAAGTGCTTCCTCCAGTAGTGTGGGGAATTAATGTCAATACCCTGCAGGATCAGGAGTTCACATTGAATGGTTAATGAGCTGGGGGAGAGAAGGACTCAAATAATTCTGCGAATCGAGCATGCCATGCATACTGCCTAATTTAAAATAACTGCAGGCAAAAACTCACTCAGGCAGGAACATTATACTGCTATGATTAGTAAAAACAACATTACCATCCAACACAGAAATTGCTCGTAGCTCCCTAACAAATTAGTTTACTCGGGTTGGAGCAGGAATCTATATTAGAGAATTTATTTTCCCTTTCAACATTAAATGCTGCACCGTGTTATTTATTCTGCAGTGAATGTTTCATTTTAAATTGTGATTTGGAGCTAATAACCATTTTCAAGCTTTTTGCCATTGGTACAATAGACCATTGGCACTTTATTTAACCTACCTGAAAGTGTTTTTCATGTAGGTCTAATGACAGGAAGGAAGTGTCACTCACATGTGATGCAGAAGTCAATATATGAATGAGTCAAACACAACCACGATCAAATGAATGCTTCTTTGGTTAGAGACGACGTCAGAAGATTTTATTTGAACAATGTGCTCACTTGTTTAGCTAAAGCCACCGCAGTCTAACAGGACAGCCCTGTGATTAAACCTTCAAGCCTAGTGAGGGAATCACAGAAAGGGCTGAAGTTCTTGACAAGTTCTGAATCAGTCAGAGGCCGAGCTGAACACAAACAAAAGCTAACTTCTATGGACAAAGTATAGTTTAGTACATTTTGAGTTTTAGGGGTTGTTAAATTTTGTTACCTTTGGACAAAGCCAGGCTAGCTGTTTCCCACATTAATCAAGTCTTTACGCGAAGCTAAGCTGAGCTAAATGGCTGCTGGCAGTATTTTCTTCATATTGAATGTGTAAGTGTTGGTGTGCATATGCAGTTATTCAGTATGCAGTATGCTCTGCAGTATATGATAAAGGCTGACTCTGTTCCCCAAATGAATTGCTATCAGGAGTCCCATGGGTCCCTGCCTGAGGAATTACTGGATAAAGATCACATTGCTTTAAGCAGTCATCACAGGAGGATTCCTCATAGGGACGCGTACTTATTTAAATTCTCAGATGTGAGTTTCTACCATATACTTATTGTCAAGATGAATATTAGCTCGTGGGAGCTAAGCACAGTCTAGGAGGTGTGTGCAGTCGAGATTAAAGGAAGCCCGGCGAGCCTTATGTCATGAAATAAATCATAAGGTTTGATCTTCAAAGTTGAAATGTGAAGTGTCAGCACCACAGGAGATTTTGCAGACTTTGCTGTAACAGGGTCAGCACTAAAATCTTTTATTTCCTGCACAGACCTTCATCTATGTTGTTAAAGGTCAGGGATCTTAGTTTCTCTCTTTGCTAAAGGCTCATTAATGTCAAAGGGGATGACTTCAAGACAAACAACCCTTGAGGGCCTTTTCAAATGGCCTGGAGCGTCTGATGAGTCACCTAATTTAAAGTTTGGTTGAAAGGGAATGTAAATCCTTCCTTTCAATACATAGCTCTGTCTCTCACCAGTCGAGGGACTTCTCGGAAGCTGATATGTGTCATGATTTTGGAGATTTTATGCCTTCTATTACGTCATCCCTCCAAGCTATAGGGATTTACATATCCTTGGTTTTCAGGGGACAACAGCGGTTCACTTTGCTCATCCGTGAAATGACCTATTCAACTTTTTTTGTTTGGCCTGTGCATGATCGCCTCTGCTGTCTCTGTAAAGCTAATTGGATACAGCAGAGCACCAAGCCAGGCTTCACAGCCAAGGGGAATAATTCCAGGAAATAAAGCATAACGGTATTGTCTTCATGAAAACAGTGTGCGCTCAGCATTTTAAGCACATCACCATCGCCGGAAAGGACTGGCAGAGAGAGAGCAGAAAAAACTGAAAGATGTTGGACAGGTCTGTGAATAGAAAACAAAATCCTCTCTCTTCCTCCACACACAGACAAAAACACTTCCCCTCAGCACAGCTTCAACAGGATGTAGAATTATCATGCAAATAATTACTCGAGGAGAAAATGCCAAGGAAGGGATTAACATATGCAATATTCATTCATATTAAAAAAGGTTCATGATGTTTGGCTATAAATCTTCCAAATACTGCTCAGTCTTGTTCTTATCGTCTTCATACACTAAGTGCATGGCTGTTAATATGCTATAATAAAAAACTTGATGAGCAAAGAGAATTTTAAATTATACAAAAGCTGGGAACTTGCTTTAATTGCCACTCTTTATTCCTTCAGCTCTGACCTACAAAAAAAAAAAAAAAATCATTTATCAACCAAATCAATTATCCCATCCTGGATTAGCAAACACAAAAGACCCACAGAATCTCACAACATCACCTCTCTGACAAGGTTTAGAAAAACACAGCAACCAAAACCAATGGAGCAGCTGCTCCTGTCTTTGAAATCTCTCACACTCATGCAGCTTCCTGGGCAGCCCTGGTGTGTCTCAGGGGGGTCAGCGGCTCTGAAGGAGCTCCACTGGGGTGCTGAAGATCGCCTGGAGGTGTGACAGCCGCCCTCTGATCTAGCGGGGCGTCTGAAGATCTGAGAACAGACTTTGCCCGTATCGTCAGTGGCGAGCGCTCCTCACATTAAAGCAGTGGCACTTGAGCGAGCCTCGCCGGCACACAGCGTGAGCCCTGGTTTCCTCAGTCTTCCTGAAAATAAAGAGCTGGAGAATATCTGAGAGGGAAGGCAGATACACTGTAACCAAGTCGTTCCTGGGCATGTTTTGAATAATTTTAAGGTTGTCTTAATTAGGCAGCCATTATCCAGCAGCTTAGCCAGTGTGGTAGAGCAAAGCTTTTTAACGAACACCCACCATGCTTTACACTGCAAATGTTAGAATACACTGAATGCAATTTTGTTCCCCTCAGCAGCAGCTTTGCTGAAATTTGTCAGTTGGTGTTAGGAAATGATCCAGTTAACACAGGAATTTTCTGCTTGTGAAAATCTATTTTCTGGTCAATCTAAGAAAGAAGGGGGAGGCTGCATGACTGAGCTGCAAATTAATTTTACCGTCGTTACTCTGGCTTCCTTCCTCTTTTCCCAAGGGCTTTGCTTTTTGGGTGACTGAGCCTTACGCAGCTCTCTGTCACCGCTGCATGCAGCAGCACATGGGCAGCAGATGTTTGCAATCCTCTCGCCAGGATGGTATTGGTACCAAAATAACTCTTGTACTGTTTCGACAGATGTGGCACTGTTTCAGGCGCAGAGTTTGACAAACACACCTGTGGCCAGGACCACCTGCTTTTGACGACCAGCACATTCCTGCAGCTTGCAGTTGGTGGTGTTAATGTCTTGTCCTGAACTGACTCTGTGTGTGTGAGAGGAATGGCAATATGACACTATGAATATTTCTCTGAGAGGGAAAAACTCCCAACTACATTAAGCAGACCAAGAGGCTCCATGTCAGTGGCTCTCTGAGCCTGCGTGTAGGCAGTTCTTTGAGCAAAGTGGTCATTTCTGAATGTAAACATGCTCACAAAAACATTATTAATGTAGTAATGTTTAAGACATATGATGTTACCCTGTTTACCATCTTAGGTTAGAGCACTGCTTTTTAGTTTAAAGCCTTAATGCTGGGCATACACTGTACGATTTTGCAAATGTTGTTTTTTAATCTGAACTCACACAGTACAAGTGAATCAGCCGTGATGTTTAGCCAAAGCTCACAGTTTATATGCTCACACTGTGCGGTCCGATCATCAGCCACGACCCGAGTGCTCACACTGTACGTGTAAAAACGGCCCGTTGGCCTTTGCAGACCGTCCTGGCTATTTACAATTGTCAATAAAGATTTGTTTGAAAGCTCAGAGGCAGGTTTGTTTACTAGCAACAATGCTAACAAGATAGAGCCGTGCTGCCTTGATAATTTGTGCTATCCTGTGTGCCTAAAACCTACAGAAAAAAAAAAGAGTTGTGCCCGTGCATATGGACTCGCAGATGGCTTGGAATACGTGGACAGTAATGTTATGGCCTGACCATTTTGCAGAGAGAATTGGAGGTAAGTTAGCTACTTTTACTGCAGTTAACTTTAAGGCTAACATTAGCTACACTCTGATTACTGTAGTGCTCCTTTTTTTTAACTTGTTGCGCGGTTGCATGTTGCCATGGCATTCAGACGCTCTGTTTGCCACTCTGGGCAGGCACAGCGAGTGAAAGAGGCACTGACGTTGTTTAATCGAGTCATTGCTCTGCTTCAACTGTGAAGAGCCTGAGTCAACCGACCAAGATTTTGGACATATCAGAAATTCATCCGATCGACCGACGGCTGTTTGCGAGCAGATGATCATCCGTCGTTCCCCCCTGTACACTGCACGGCTAACATACTCAAAGAAGCCAAAATTCAGCCCGACTCTAAAATGAGGAGTGCGGCTCAATAATTCAGTCAAAAACATCCTCATGTTCCTACACAACAGAACTTGTTC
>JAPQLA010000010.1:9176153-9191890 GCA_029822935.1 Naso vlamingii
GATGCGATTAATCGCGATTAACTCAGGAAATTTTGAGATTAATCACGATTAAAAATTTTAATCGTTTGACAGCCCTAGTTTTGAGGAATTGAAAAGGATGCAGTGGACCAACCTGTCATCTTGGTTTGGTAATGGGGACATGAAATATTTTTATATCTTGTCATTAAAATGACATTTCTGCTACACCTCTTCTTGTCTGCTCCCTCTTTGTGTTGGTCTTCTTACCCTTTAAACTTTTCCTTCTCTTTGTCTTCACGCTTCTTCCTTCTCTTCACTTTACCTTTTCACCTCACTCTTGCACATTCTGCTCCCTTGACTTGTTTCCTTCATTAATTTTTTGTACTCACTTTCTCCTGCTCTTTTCCGCCTGTCTTCTTCACTCTTCTTTCTGTCACTAATCCTCCTCACCTAAAACAGAGCCATGTCATAGAATATTGTAACTATTACACGATAATCTTTACAATAAATTATGTTACAGCCACACCAATGACAGGATATGTTACCATCAGTGAAATAGATCCTCTGTTCACTCCAACTCTTATTTCTTCTTCTGCCCTCATAAATAACATTGATTTGCTTCTTCTTCTGTCTGTGGAGTAAACACGTGGAAATGCGGACAGCGCCACTCTGCCATTACAACCCAAACGGTGGTCTGTTTGACTTTTATTTTTTTTTAATCCACTGTTGAAATCGGGGACATTTCCAGGACAGCTCTGGTCACCCAGTTTGGAGACTGTCCCCAGAAGCTGGGGATGCCTGGTCACTGTACCGAGCTGTCAGTTTGCCTGCATTTTTCCCTTCCCACAGCTATTTTCACAAACAGAACTTGAAAGTATCATAAGGAGGCTAGCCCAGCTGACATGACCCAAACCTAAAATAAATAAATAAATAAATAAATAAAATAAGAAAAATTTAAAAAATAAACAATTGTTACAGTTTCTGAACACGTCTGGCCAGATGGACTGAGATAGCATTTGAAGGTACATTTACATGCTGTTTAATGGCTCATTAGCCAGTTAGCTTGCAAACTGCCGTGAGCAGTGCGGTTCTCAAAGAAAAAACGTGTTCATGTAGCGGATAAGCTAACATGATTGTTTTATGTTACAGGCTGTTGAAAACAAGTTCTTTATTTACTTTAAGGGAAAATTATTGTAGCCTGATGAATTAAGGCATAAAGACACCATCTTCAAACCAAAAAATATATTATACATGCATGTAATAATCACCAATTTTATTAACTCACCCAGAGGAGATCATATATGTAACTATTCCAAACTCCCCATGAATCCATCAAACAGTTGTTGAGACATTTTAATCTGAAGTGCACACAGCTAGTTTTGTTAAGAATGCATAATTTCACTTCAGGCCATGACTTACCTGAAGGACATACGACGCGGGGACATGCATTAATGAAAAGTAAAGATCAATGTGAAGTCAAGAGACGATGCCACTCGTGTTCAAAGCTTGAGCATAAAATATGATGTCTTAATGAGCCGTGTTCAGGATCTGTCTTAGGATTTTAAAGAGATGGCATCAAATATTTATGAAGGTGTTCCCACAGCAGATATGTTTAATTGTAAGAGATTTCTCCTCTGCCTATTCAATAATAGAATAAACCAGGTAGGCACCTAACTAGCAGAATCAGCTGGAGACACTGTCGTCTGCTCAGGGCGGTTTTGTGCGGATGAAACGATCATCATGCGGTGGAGCTCACGCGCACAGACAGCATGGTGACAGCCTTGCCTTAAATCGGGAGTTCACAGAGGCGAATATGTCTCTGCCTGCTTGCGAGAGGCAGCGCAGGTTTTGGCAGAGTGGATGTGAGCTGCAGCTGGCTGGTCCTCCACAGCCAGCAGTCACAGTCAGTCTCCTCATCTTCCCTCAGCTAACGTCTCTGGGGAAGCAGGAACTGACGTGCCATTAAAGAGGCTTTGAAGAGAAGTAACTGTCAGCACGACTGCCTCCGCTTTTGAGCCGTGAAAGAATGGAAGAACAGATCTGGGTGCAATGAGGACACGGCGAGCAGCTTTTGGAAATACATCTCAATGTGTCTCGTGAGTTACAACCAACGTGAGCAAGAATCGCCTCTGAAGCAACAAACTGTGACTGAAATTTAATGTATTTTCATTAATTTAATGTATTTTTGAATGTATTTTCCTCAGACAAAAGATAAGAGACCATCTCTGTCACATATAGAACATATGGATGGTTTCATGTGATTAAACACACAGTTACGGCGGTAAATAAACTGTGTAATTACATAGTTACAGGAGCATCAATGAGGAATATTTCTCCAAAGTCATCATTTCATTCAAGTAATAACATACTGAAGAGATTCTGTCCCATATTTTAGTTTGCTTATGACCTCACTGGCATCTCAAAGACCTAATTACCTCACACACACACACACACACACACACACACACAACCACACACACTGCAGGGGAGCCAAGCGTAACCAAACCCACAATGATGTAATGTGTTCAGTAGCCGTTGAAGTGACTCGGCACAGGAGAAGACCTCATTTCCTGTGCGGGTAAAGGGCTTTTGGGGGACTTTCTCTGTCGAACCCAAAGTTGTCATGAAGATCAAAATTGACAAAAACAACAAGGTGAACATTTCATTTTCCATTAGACGCAAAGACGTTTGTTAAATAGTTGTTCTACTCTACACAAAGAATTAATTAGTATGTTCCTGTACAGCAGTTAATGTGTAGAATGACATTCGTATTGTGTCATGGCTGTAGGCCACACAAAGAAACATCAACAGTCTGGTTGTCATGATTTGTTGTACACATGTCATAAAAGCCATGTTTTCTCATAAGCCGTGTTTTTTTTAGATTCATTATCCACATTAAACCAGTTCATGCCACTTCTAAAAAATAAATTTGCTTGATTTTGTGGAGCAGTGAAGCTGCAACCTTCATGGCTCATTTTGCATACTGTCCCTTGAATGATTATGTTCATTGTTTGCCTGCTGAGTGTCTGAATAAGCGTGTGCCACACCCCTCCCTGAGCAGCACCGCCATGTCTGCTGTGAGATCAAAAGAAGTCTTGTAAACAACCCATGAAAAGGGGAATGTTACGGATGACACCATCGCTTAATTACCGTGTCTTTATCACAAAGCCTTGGACTTGTTTGTTGTCACAACGGAGGGATGTGCAGTCACAGATGCAGATGATGGCTGCTGTTAGTGGGCTGCAGTTTTTAAAGTTAAGCCAGTAAAAATATCAAAGAGAAAAGCTCATAATGATATTTTACAGCTGGATGGATTCTTCCCTTGTTTGATGCCCACAAGTCCATGACTTAAGTCAAAAGTATGGTTTAAGTACTCAAAGAAGATTAGGAGCTCTAAGGTCACATGCATCATATGACCTTTAACCTTGTTTGTGTGACTGTCCTCCCTCTCACACGATGAGATCTGAAACTTTGGACCCTGTTGAGTTTCTCACAATTCTGCATTAAAGAAACCAGACAAAAAACAGACAAACCAACTCTTGCACTTTAACTGGACACACTGAAACAATGCATACAGTGAAAATAAAAGCAGAAAAAATAAAGTGCATAAGTGTTCTTTTGTGTCACTGAACTTTAGGGATTGGTATTGGCAAGAACATCCCAATATGCATCCTGATACACAGGTAACGATGATGCGCTGCAGTTATATTATGAAAATAAATCAAAAATTAATAACCTACCGATTTTTTAGCACAGTCCAACCTAACAGCTAAAGGTCAGCAAATAAACTTTCCAACAACTCTAAACGGTCCTGTGTGTTTGTTGTGACTTGTTTATTTACCACGTTATGCTATTTTTAGACTCAGATTAGCACTTAATGTAATTTGAGAATCAAATACGTGCCAGAAGTAAACCGGTAAACAGCAGAAGAAGAAATACTTAAAATACTACATAAAGTGCTAACGTGAGTCTAAAAATAACATAACCTGGTAAATAAACAAGTCCCAACAAGCACACAGGACCGTTTAGAGTTGTTGGAAAGTTTATCTGATGACTTTAGGTGGAGGAAGGCTAGCACTTCCCATTGACTACCAGTGTTTGAGCTAAGCTAATTAGCGGTGGGTGAGCTCTGCCCGTCTCTTCCTTGTTACTGCACACACAGTCAAAGAATGGGATCTGTCTTCTTGTGTGGAATTTAAGAGGGAGGCAAATAACAAAAAGAAAAAAAAGTAGGTGTATCCCTTTTAGACTGTAATTACAATACCTGCCATGAAAACCTCACTGAAAAGTGAAAAAAGATTTGAAACACTTGTTTGACTTTTGTCATCTGAGGGCAGCAGTTTTCTGTCTTTAGCCTTTCTGTCCTGGCACACCAAGCCAGCAATTGGTTGTCCATCAATGTTGGGCTACAGTGAGAGTCTGTCGCCTAAGGTGTTGTGGTGCGTCCTTCACTGTTGGCTCTAGCCGACCCTTGATAGCAGCTTTCTGGCCAATTCAGTATATTGAATCCATGGCGGACCCCAGTGGTGAGAGAAAACATCCCGATTGTCTGTTGCCTGGCTGCTTGTTTCGCCTCCTGATGAGTTCCAAAGAAACAGGTTAAGGTCGGCTGCAGTGTGTTCAGTGCGACTTTTTGGCCAAATCACAGACTACATGAGGGAACATAACAGGCCTCTGTCACCACGGGCTCTTTGATGTAGGTTTGGTATATCAGAGGCTTTTTTTTCTGTAGGTCACTTGGCCAACCTTAAAGACAGAGGGTCTTTCATTCATAATCCTTTTCATTTCATACATGTAATTATAAAGTTGATCTTGTGGTGTTTTTTTTTAGTATAAGTTGGATATTTTTAGTCCTTGCGGGCAGCTACATTCCCTGAAGTTGACCTCATCTGCCCAGACTGGACATGAAAGTCTGCAACAACATCCACAGGCTGACCTCTTTTTTTCCGGAAAGCCCTACAGGTCGTTAGACTGAGATGTTTTTTCAAGAGCAATGGCTTTGAAGTGCTCGCCCTGATTTAGCCGAGGAAGTGAATATTTGC
Organism: Naso vlamingii; assembly: GCA_029822935.1. NCBI lineage: Eukaryota > Metazoa > Chordata > Actinopteri > Acanthuriformes > Acanthuridae > Naso > Naso vlamingii. The sequence continues at coordinate 9,181,154 of JAPQLA010000010.1, forward strand.
TCAGTAGAAAGTCATGAGAGAAGCATGCGGGTGGACAGAAATAGCTGCAACAACTTTCTCCCCTCTTTTAGGTGGGTGGACAGGTTATGGAGGCCAACGGTGACATCAGAATCACCTCCCACACACACGAGTGCACACACACACACACCTCGACACATATCAGTGCACAGCCTCCGCTTCTGTGGTGATTGAGGCGTTGACACATCAGGATTAAATGATGTCATCCCCTAAGGAGCTCTTCTGTGGTCTCCCTCTGGGACCTCTGTGGCCCCTCAGGAGCCACCTGCGGTTCACAAACATCACCGTGTGCACGTATCAGGAGGGTTCACAGGAAAGGCCACAGCCCAGATGGCCAACAATGATCGTCAGAGGCACACAGGGCCTGAACGAAGCCATCGCTGCATTCCTGGTACGTGTTGTCAGCTTAGCAGGGGAAATCCACCGCAGGAATGTTTGTTACTTTGGCGGCTGAAAGCAGTCGGGTCACTGAGTCCTTTGAGTATGATACAGTCTGATAAGATGTTCTATGCAACTGTAGTTTTATGCTTGATTCAACTGATGAATTACAACACACAAATTATATTTTAAATATTGTATTAGCCCTTAACCTGACTGCACCTGATGGGTTGTTACACAGAACCATTTGGGAAGGCTCCACTGGAGAATGTTTGGAAAAGGACAGGTAGTTTGAAAAAAAAAACTTGGTGGGTGATTTAATGAACCATCTGTGTGTCATCGTCTATTGTGTACTGACTGCGACCAGTCAGATCAACGAACCATATAACCAGTGGAAACATCTTTTCCACCAAGAAAAGCTTTAAGTGTCCTTCTTTGTTCTTCTTTTAATGAATAAATTCTCTCTAGAGCTGCCAGCTTTTCAAAAAACCTCTGGGCCAGATCCACAAAGAGTGGACTGCGCCCGCTATCAGCACCATGATTTGCACAAAATCAGATCACGCAATCTGCCCTGTTTTAGCATCCTATCCACAAAAGAATTTGCGTTAATCATATGCCGGCACTAACACACCCTCAAAGTTTGACAGCTGAGCACAATTTGTCCTCCTTTTGTGTTAGACTGAATAATCAGATCTTTTCCCAGTGTTTCAGTCTTCTCTTCATATTATAGAACACAGACTGGTTCATAACGGACACTGCAGAGAGCACAAAATTTTGCAGAAAGCAATAGTTTTGTTTGTTGCTCACAGCTGTGTGTTGCAGCTGGTTCCAGCATCCTCTCACAGCAGCTGACACTGTACACGTGTCTCTGAAATCAGAAAAAGTCAGTGCGCTTTTACGCACGGTGCCGTGGCTGCTTCATTAAGAGGATCGTCCAGGATTTGAAGGTAATTAATGTTTTTTATCCCGCTTCACATTCTCTCAGGTCGGCTGTTACATACAGATCGCAGCTTTATACTGGGAAATTGTTTGTAAGAAGACAGCGTGAGAATCCTGAGGTCCATCAGAACCATTTTATTTCAAAGTCTGATATGAGCTCACAACACACTTGATTCCCCCTCTGACTGTAGATTTCGACCATGATATCGCTCAATATCCATTCAATATCATTTAAAGTTCACTAGCTTTGAAGAGAAAGAGAGACAGAGAGATTGAGAAAGAGAAATTGTGTCAATGTAACACACAGGTCTCAGGTAGTGCTGGTCTTTGTGAATTAGATGGTATTCGCAACGACGCTTATTTACGTAGGAAGGGGGCAATTTTGAACTGAATTTTTTGAATAATCCCAAATTTACATACATGGAAATGGGACAGGCACAGCTAAGAGTGGCAGTGCAGTTTGTGTGCAGTTTAGGTGTATTTCAACCTTTGCACATACTTTGTGGATTGCGCACAGAGAGAAGGCTCTCGGGCTCTGCTCGTGGCTGTTCTCCATGTTTACGCCGCTAGCTGCTGTCAAATTTAAATTTTGCAGGGGGCATAATACACATTCAGTGTGATTGGCCACTGTAAACAACAATCATTATCTGCAACATTTCCCGCCCTAGCTTATCATTTTACAGGAAACACGCAAATTGGTGGAGTAAATGTCACTCTGACATCCGTTTCACGGGATCGTTAACTTGTGGCTCTGGTTAGGAAGCTGCCAAACTATTTACTTGCTGTTGCTACTAAGCAAAAAAATCAAAGAAATTCAGTTTAGTTTGACTTTTACAATTATTCTATGAACACAAGAATTCACCTCAACAGACTGTCGTCACATTCGACTGGCTTTGGGTGCACTGTGGAGTGTTTAATCAGAGTTTGGTAGAGAATGCTACTGTTGCCATTGACCTGCACTAGCATTAGCATTCAGGCCAAACGGCAAGCTTTCCAAACTGCACAGTATCGAATGAGCTGAAAATGGTCTCTATTAATAGGAGTAGGACTGGAGAAGCCGAAAATGAAGCCCTACGTCAAAAATTGCAGAATATCCCTGTAATGTCCTTGAATGGTTTTCTTGAAAGGTTCCCCAGCAGCTCTGTACCGGTGGAGAAGAACCCTCAAACTGTTCACCACTAGGTACCTCAGTGACACCTCCAGCCAATGAATATTTCCACATCTTAATTAGTGCTTCTGCTATCCATCCAGTGCATTTAAACGGTGTTACACGCAGCCCAGGGGTAAAAGAAACAGGCCCACTCATGTACAGACACTAACGCGTGTCTAATGAGTCCATCAGCCTGACAGCACAGCATCCTCGGGGACCCTCCAATCATGATTACCGGAGTATCACAGCTGAAGGTTCCTGGATTGAGAATGCCATCTGTCACCGCATCTGAGTGTGTGTTTACCAAACAGGCGAGCGAGGTAATTCACGTGCAAGTGCACCTGTTTGCTTTTTTATAAAAGCAACTCCCCATCACATCACATCTCTCTCATTCCCTCCATATTCTCTGCAAGTCGAATGTGTGTTAATGTAAGTCTGCACATGTCAAAAAGCCACCAAGATATGAAAGATTACCAGCCAGCACAGGCAGCGTCAAGGTGTCAATAATTGATGCTACATCCTGTTAGTCACTGATTCAGTCTTCACACATCAGGTGAGGTGATCAAACTGAAAATGATGGATATCTACTTCACTTTGCATTTCAGATTGGAACGAGGCCCCCGGGGAGCCACAGTGAGGTGGAATTACCCACATCATATAAAAAGGCTGCGGCACGCTACACATCAGAAACCTCTTCAGCACTCGCAGCACTTCACGCTGAATGGTTTCAACCTTTGGATTCTGTCAACACTTGTTCCTTTCACCTCGAGTACAGTAAATATTTTCACCTCGTCGGTTCTTGATATGAATCCTCTGCCTGAAGATGGAAAGCTTTTCATCAGTTGACACGACTTCAAGCATGTAAACATCACGTCACATGTCATCATCTGGTAATTTCCTTTTATCTGGTAAAACGTACAGGTGCAGCTCTGTCTGTTAAAACCATCTCAAAATTAGATTTTCTTTTTTTTTTTAAGTGAGTGGGTGTGTTTGATTCTCCAAACACGATTTAATTGAGCTCATTGAGCTCTTTGACACTCAATATGATGTTCAGATCTCACATATTTATCCATTACAAACGCTGTGGAAACAACTATTCATTCATAAAGCTGATTTCAGTCTGGCTTAAACTGGACTTTTACAACACTTGTAAACATGTTAGTCGGCTGGAATCACACTGAGTTGAATTTTTCAGAGTTGGACCAACAATCCCAGATAATGCGGTTGGGGTTGATTCACTCAGTATGTTTACATGATAGTATGTCAAAAGTGCAACATGTTAGAAAAAGTTAATTAATTTTGTTAGTTTGACTAAAACTGGATCCTTAAAACACATGTAAACATGTTAGCCCGACTGTAATCATAGTAATTCAAATTTCTTGAAGTCTGACTTGCACATCTGGATTATGTGGTTGGGAAATATTGACTTTTGGCCCCAAACTTGTGCACCTGATCCATAATTCCCAAAATCTATGGATCAGCTGCAGAAGTTGAACAAAATAAATTTGTTGCAGAAAGAAAACAACTATGCCTATCTTTAAAGAATTGCTCCTTGGGGATAAATAAAGTCTTTGAATTGAATTGAATTGACCTGAAAACAAGAGGAAGGTATCAACGTGGTGAGTGCTAGAGCAAGAACTCCACATTTCTGAAAAAACATGGATGGAAAATGGGGACTGGCAAACTATTCAAAAAAGACTTCTGTCAATAAGTCCATTCCACTCCGGTTTCTTGTACAACTACATCAAGTCTTTGGCCTTTTGGAGCTTTTACTATGTCTCAACTGCAGCTGTGCATTTAAAATCACTGACTGTCTCTCATTAGCAAACACCCAAACTCACTGTAAACGTTATGGAGCAATTTAAAACAAAACACAAGCACACAAATATTCTCACAGACTCCCAGGATAAAAGTCAAATATTTACTCAAACTCAAATAAAAAATGTAACAATAATGAAAAACCTGCTGATATTTAATCTACTGGTCTTCATTTTCTGTATCTAAATGTTGAATAATAACTGCAGAACAAAAAAACATGTCTTTTCACAGCTACAGTTGGTGTGTTGGAAGGAGTGAGAAACAGAATGCCATGTGTTACATTTCCGCAGAGTTTAGCTGCCGTGCTGCCTTGTTATTGCTCATGTTCATATTCTGCACACATTCAGCGGACAGTTGTTCTTTCTGCAGTCGTAACATGTGCTCCGGTTTCTGGTCGACTTCCTCTAGGTGTGAAAGGGAAGCCGTCTGCGTCCCGTGATTCAAGTGTGTGACATACGAAAGGCAATCATATGATAAGACAGATGCTTATGGTTTCAGAAAGCTCTTTTTGCCCAGATACAGCCTGAGTGAGTGTGTGTGTGTGCGTGCGTGTGTGTGAGTGTGTGTGGCGGTGTGGGTGGGGGGTGGGAACTTGTTTACAGCTCACACACGCTGCTTTGAGTCCTCTCGACAGGGGAAGAAAGACAGCTTACCAGAACTTGGCAGAGTGAAAGTGCAGCACAGTAGCGGTGAGTTTTCAGGGATAAAAATACTGTCGGTGAGCAGCCTCGAGCTCAGCGGTGAGACTAGAGGTACAACAGCCGCCGGGCTTTGAAGCATCACTATCTCTGGCAATCAGCCCAGTGTGCTGAAGTAGGTTAAACCAAATCTCCATAATATGCAAATGCCCGGCAAGTCCTTGGATTCAACTTTCTGGAAAGTGAAGTTGCCGTTTTTAAAGCATCTCGGCGTCGTGTTTTTGTTGAAGGTATATTTTATGTACCAGTATTTCCTGTGTTGAAATCCTCTTTGAGTAAAACCACCCCACATCATGCACATTCTTACAGCCGGCATACGGCTCTGGGGTGGATAAAACCGCTTAAGCCCTAACCGCTGACTACAATACATAATATGATACATTTCTGCAAAGAAACAGGGTTTCTGTGAAGTCAGGGAAACATTACATGAGCAGATCCTGAGGGTGAGGAGCTCAGCGAGGGACTCAGTGTCAACCAGCCCTGCAGCCTGGCAGCTCTCTGCCTGATTGGTCTCAGCGGGCAGTTGGGATGGAGGGCAGAAATCCCATCTACATACACATGCATGCACAAGAAGGCCATGCACATGCTGCCACACCAAGTGCTGAAAACTAAAACCTCCATCCTACAAAAAAAAGCCAGTTATAAAGAGAGAAAGACGCACACCCACACATATTAAAACACATAAACACCCACATTCAAACACATGAAGAGTCTCACACATCGCAGCACGGGGGGCTGGGTTCACATTGCCTGCATGCTCTGAGCCTTTTCAAAAGCTAATTCTTCAGCGCTGTGATTCAAAGAGACTGGCCAGCCACCTGCACTGATGATGAGGAGGAGAGGGGAGGAGGGAGGGAGGACAGGAGGGGAAAAAAAGGGAGGGTGGGGGAGGTAGCAGTGGAAGAATGACATCACCTTCCCTGAAATGTCACCATTATCTCAAGCCTGGGCTTAACTGTCTACAGAGGTGACATCATCCTCTCTTTGCCCCTCCCCCATCTGTTCTAGAGTGTGTGTGTGCGGCGAGGGAGGGTTGTTGTTTGTGTGCGAGTGTGTGCAGGAGAGCGTTTTCAGTGTTCAAGGGAAGCATGAGTGGATGTTTGTCTGCTCTGCCTCTTTCATGCCTTTAAACTGACAGGAAGTACAGAACACTTCAACGACACTTTAATGCTTTTACAATCAATTAGTCAGTGTTTGATCAAAACAGAAATGTGAATTAGTTTTAAGGGACATGTTGCTTTGCATGTTGTTTGCACATATTACTCACATGTATGTAATCTATGGAAATGATATGTGAAGTCACTATGAAGTAACTACATTAAATATAATAGGAACAGTTCAGCCAGTAATCCGAGTTCATTCATTATCTGCTCACCTTCATGCTGATGAAAAGTTGGGTGAAGTTTTTCAGTCCATGAAATATTTCGGGGGCTTCACACTAAAACAGTATGGCAGCTTTCTCCTGAACGACTGAAGCAGCTTTGGACTTGTTTTAAAATGAAAAAGAACAACAGAAAAAAAGCTTGTGTAGAGAAATCCAAGGGTCTGGAAGCCCAGAAATCCTAAATTTGATTTTTCAGAAGAAGTTCATACCATATTTAAGGATAAAATCTTAAAGGTGGAGTCAGTAGCATTCGTTCGCTGCCGTTTGTAAACACAACGTTTAAACTGGGCCCCTCCCCCCAGCTCAACGCACCTAAGTATCGTAATTTAGCATGTACTACATGTACTGCTATACCACTTACCTAATATTACACAGCAAGCTACGTAGGAATATTACATTTGTTTAATGGAGAAGTCGATAATTTAGCAAGCTAACAAGCTAACCGCTAGTGTTTATCACCTACCTGTCCATCACAAAGCAGCCCAACTCTGCGTCGCTCCTCCCAGCCTCTCCTTCAGTGCTCCAGAAAGGCTGAAAGCCAACCTGAGACTCACTCAAACTCTGTTTTATCCACTTGCTCACTTGGACTGTATTTCCTTTTCTTTGCTCTACGTCCACATTCATAACTTTCTCTGGTCTGGACGGCGTCCAGTAGCTGTGCTCCGCTGCTCTCAACCTCACCTGCGGGCTGTCATCGGCTGGGGAAACGCACCAGTTCACTGCTGTCGCACCATCTACACTTTGGAGAAGCGCGGTCATGCTATGGTTACTTAAAAATTGATTGCTCGTCTACATTACTCTTTATGGTAACTCGTCCCGAGCAGGTCCTGAGTCAGCCAAAACATCAAAATACAGGCAGAGGGCGCTGTGTCTCCATACACAGTCACCAATACCACCTTATACAGAGGCCAAGAAGTGATGATTGAGCAGCATTACTTTTGTATATATCTCTTTTTTAGTAAAATTCTACTGACTCCTCCTTTAAGTGCACGGGACAATAGTTATTTCATTTTTCAGACATTTTTTAGCATTCGGCCTCGTCTCGATGTCCATCTTTCGATTTGCTGAGGCCCCCTGGTCAACGGCCCTACTCTGAAACCGTGGAGGTAAATCAACACAAACTGGAGCACAAATTATAACAGTTACATCCATTTAGTTGCCTGTTCATGAGCTAACAAGCTAACACAGTCAACTACAGCAGCTTTCAAAAGGTTTCCAAAATCTTTTCAAGATCTGTTGTGTTTTTTTGTAATGTCTTTCTAATATTAAAGTCTTCCCTAACTGACGCAAATAGGATGGCAAGAACATAACATGAACATGACGTACATCGCACTGCAATCAGCTGGTCGTCCCACCATGGCTCCAGCTTGGACAGATGATGCAGTGAGGTGCGAGAGCCCACAGCTTACAGCTACAGCTTGCTGTTAGTTTGTTGATTTAACATGTTGGCTGTCACAAACAAGTAGCTAATGCAAATAAAGGAAAACAAAATATGAAAAAGAATCCTGAATGGTGTTTTAAAAGCCCTAAGGTGAATAGAGTGAAGCCTGCAAGCTAATTCAGGCAGACAACTCGAGCTGCACTGCTGTACACATGTGACGTGTCACTCTTCACATCGACCATTCAAGCCGCCTGTGTTTGCTGGTCAATTTAAACTGCAAGAAACTCCCAACTTTCCCTCTGCCCAAGGCCCTACGAAGTCCGTTTTATTTTTCCGCAAATTCCGTATTTTCCATTTTAATTGTTTTACACATGGGCTTTAGACTGCAAGAGGTCCTTTCACATATTACACGTTTCCAGTCAACAGTATGTTGACAAAATTTGCAAAACAGCAAACCACCTGACACATAAGGTCGTTTGGAAACTGCTCGGCTCTGTATTATGGGCTGAGTGACGAGTGTCGTAGTTTTTTTGCCGACTTTGCTGGTGTCTCAGGCGTCCGCTTCGACATGCTTGCACCTTTCATCATCAAAAGTCTGAAGAACGACATGCTCCCACTAACAACTGCTCTGCAGACAGCACCAAACCATTCGCTGCACACTGAAGCCTGCCATGACTGCAGTACAAACATCGTAATGCTCATCGGTCTGTTATGTAGCTGAGGCTGTCTGCTGCGCGAAGTTCATCACAGAGAACTGACAGCCTAAGTGTTTGGATAGAGAGATGATATATCTCCATTTTTCCATTTGTCGTACTTACGCGTTGTAAAGCTACATCACTAGCCCATGTACTGTTGCTGACATAGTTACCAGTAACCCGTAAAGAGCGACTGGTCAAATGTTTAGAAGTAACAAATCAAGTATGATCACTAAAAATCAGATTTGAGAAACAAATTGGATTTGTCTGCAGTCTGAACATGACCTTCGACACATCTTTCCTCATGTCTTCTAGTCACATCTCCACTGCTCACTGTTGAATAAAGGAATAATGTTCCCCGCAAAATCTAACTTTCTCTCTAATTTCCTCTTCGGTATGTTATCAGGCCATATTCACACAAGTGCCAGTGTAAAAAACACCTGACCAATCCACCCACGCTGCCCCCGTCCTCATCATGTGTCTCAGCAGACCGCTCTGAACGTTGACCTCTGTCATGTTATTACACTATCTGATGCTCTCTGCAGCTGACGCTCATAAAAATCCACTGAAGCATGCCAGCCGTGCCATCGCTGCCCTTTGTGCGTGTCCCAGCACTCCCTGAACGCACACCCTCACCCTCACTGGATGACATCCCTCAAATGCCTCATTCAGATCGAGTCAGAGGAGAATGAGTGTGACAGGTAAATGTGTCACCTCGTCTCATGTCTAACTGAAGTACATTGCTTCTTCTCAGTCACAGTGAAGAAATTCACAGTTATTTCTGTGTCTCAGTACAAAAACTTGCATCACTCCACTTCAAATATGACGGCACGCACTGACCTTGTGGTGCCACAGGAAGGTAAAATAAAGATTGAAAGGGCGGCAACGCTGTGCAACCGGAAAACATTTAGGTTACAGTGTCAAAAATAACTTCATACTCAGGCATTAAAACAGATGGATGTTGTGGAATTTAAACATCATCTGAGACAAACCACAGAAATCTCATACATCAAAATGAGAACTTGTTGTCCATGGAGCAGAGACACATTTTATACAGCAAATTAGTGAACAGTCTCGAACTTAAAGCTGCTATAATCTGAATATTAACACTGAAGGAAAAAAGACTGTGTGTAATGTAAAAGGTGTCAAACTCAGCTCAGCTCTGTGAAACATTTTGGCTCATTTTTCTCTTTTGTTGTACTTCAGTTCACCATCACTGCTCTAACATTTCTGGTTGCAGCACTGAAACACAATTTTTGCTCTGTTGTGTCTCTATTCTGCTGTTACATAACTGTGTACTGGAACTAAATGACATTCTGTTTTTCAGACCCTTTTAAATCTGAAGTCTGAAGTCTCTGTCTTATGCAGCAACCTTGCCTCGTCAATCATTTGACTAATTGTGTCTCAGTATACTTTGGTGCATTAAGTATTTTAAACCTTTTACTTGTTTAATGCTTCATTTTGTGCATTTAAGACACTAATATTGAACGTAGATTGCCATAGAAATTAGTCTAAAAAACAAGTTAACACATAAATTCACTTGGTCTAAGGGTTTTTGAAAAAGTAATTTGATTTGATGTCTGATATAAGGTGATTTACACAGGCTTAAGGGACTTTTCCTTTTTTTGTCCTGCAACATAAAATTCATCAGTAAATACCACACTCATGATTTTTGATTTATGCGCCTTCTGTCTCGTTTCCACTTATGTATGTGTACGTAGGCGAGTCAACCGAAATTCTGTTAATTCCTATGAGAATCTCCAGGATATGTAATGTGACTGTAAAACTCCTTCCTTCCATAGTATTTCAGTCTGAAATTTGCCTCAAGTACGTTAAAAAAATAAAATAAAATAAAAAATTGAGCTTTTGGTGGCGGACTTCAGAGAGACCGTATGACAGCGTGCTAGCTTATCCAACAAGCTGCTATCACTAACAGGTGTTTTTCTTCAATTCAGTTGCTCATTTGGAGTCAGGTGAGTTTGTATAGTTAGAAACAATGACATTATGGTTTTAACACATCATGAATTGTATTCTGCTTCTGTTACATTTCTGTCCTTCTGTAAAGAAATGCATTTCCTTGCGTTGGACACTAGGGGCATTATCCAGATCTACGACACCAGTTACATGTGTGGAAATGAGGAATTTACTAGGGATTTATTTAAAAGGTATTTACCAATTTTTCTTGTCTTTTTGTTGATATGCCTCCCTCCTGAGTTCCAGACAAGAAGATAGATCCCATTCTTTTGACTGTGTGTGCAGTAACAAGGAAGAGACGG